>JAVGWX010000003.1:41808388-41840888 GCA_036924085.1 Ariolimax columbianus | reverse complement strand
TCATCTGTTCAGCCTAAGGCAGCTTCAAGCAAAAAACTAAGGTCAAAGCACACACCATCAGAGATCTTCTGTTTGCTGACGATTATGTCTTGCACGCTGTCACAGGGGCTGATCTACAGAAAAGCGTGGATAATTTCTCTTTAGCATGTTTCAACTTTGGACTGATCAACACAGAGAAAACTGAAATAATGAACCAACCAGTTCCTGACAAAACGTACACTGAGCCAATCATCAAGATCAATGGTGAAAAACTGAAAGTTGTAAATAGATTCACTTACGTCGGTAGTACACTGTCTCAGAATGTAGGCACGGATGATGAGATGAACGTTAGAATCGCCAAATCCAGCGCCACTTTTGGCAGACTACATTCAAATGTCTGGCGTCGAAAAGGTATCAGCCTCCAGACGAAGCTGGAAGTTTACAGAGCAGTGGTGGTCCCTGTGTTGCTATTTGCAAGTGAAACATGGACTGTATACAGGCGGTATGCAAAGAAGTTAAATCACTTTCACACACTTTGTCTCAGGAGGGTGATGAATGTCAAATGGCAAGACAAGGTCCCGTACACTGCTGTTCTTGAGAGAGCTGGTATCCCTAGCATTGATATCATTATGATGCAATCATAGATTCGCTGGGCGGGTCATGTGGCTCGCTTGTCAGATTATCGGTTGCTAAAATTAATCTTCTGTTGCGAAATTCAGAATGGCGAACGCTCCCAATGGGACCAAACAAGCGCTTTAAAGACACACTGAAAACGTCTATATAAGCCTTCAGCATAAGCCTCAAAACATGGGAAGATGCTGCAAAAGACCGTACAGCCTGACGTACAGCTCCCCGCAGAGGAGCAGTGTCATGCGAGTGTTTCTAAAAAGACTGCAGCAGAACAACGGAGCCAGAAAAGCCCGTGAAATATCAATCTCGCGAAGCGAATTTTTCATGCCGTCACTGCCGGCGAGTATACAGATCCCACATCAGACTTGTCAGCCATCTCAGCACCCATCCACAACCCGGAAGTACAGAATACTGAACTGGAATGACTGGCTAAAATTAAAAAAGGAAAGGTCCCCATCACGCGTGAATTACTAACAACAACACATTCAGTCTGAAGTACGAGAGTACCTTGTTGGATTAAGGGCTTCATTCAGGTCATCTCTCCATTGCATCCGTGGACGTCCAATTTGGGCGCTTAAATTAATAGGACTACCAGGACGTCACTGTTTGTGTCCATCTGATGTCAGGCATGTGTATGCTGGTTGTTGCAGCTGTTCTACATCTGCATAGAAGATCTCAATATCGTCATCGTCGCATACCACTGTATGATGAGGAGGGCTTTAGTCCGACGTTTAGTTTTTGTGTTGTAATTCTGAAGCTGACAATCTGAAATGACAAAACAGTTGTGTCGTGGCGACTAGCAACAATAAAGCCACCTCTAGTAGTCTAGTGTGATATTGATCTTCTCCTGAACCAGTTGTTCCCAGGCGACTAGCAACAATAAAGCCACTTCTACTAGTCTAGTGTGATATTGATCTTCTCCTGAACCAGTTGTTTCCAGGCGACTAGCAACAATAAAGCCACTTCTACTAGTCTAGTGTGATATTGGTCTTCTCCTGAACCAGTTGTTTCCAGGCGACTAGCAACAATAAAGCCACCTCTACTAGTCTAGTGTGATATTGGTCTTCTCCTGAACCAGTTGTTTCCAGGCGACTAGCAACAATAAAGCCACCTCTAGTAGTCTAGTGTGATATTGGTCTTCTCCTGAACCAGTTGTTCCCAGGCGACTAGCAACAATAAAGCCACCTCTAGTAGTCTAGTGTGAAATTGGTCTTCTCCTGAACCAGTTGTTTTCAGGCGACTGGCAACAATAAAGCCACCTCTAGTAGTCTAGTGTGATATTGGTCTTCTCCTGAACCAGTTGTTCCCAGGCGACTAGCAACAATAAAGCCACCTCTTGTAGTCTAGTGTGATATTGGTCTTCTCCTGAACCAGTTGTTCCCAGGCGACTAGCAACAATAAAGCCACCTCTAGTAGTCTAGTGTAATATTGGTCTTCTCCTGAACCAGTTGTTTCCAGGCGACTGGCAACAATAAAGCCACCTCTAGTAGTCTAGTGTGATATTGGTCTTCTCCTGAACCAGTTGTTCCCAGGCGACTAGCAACAATAAAGCCACCTTTAGTAGCCTAGTGTGATATTGGTCTTCTCCTGAACCAGTTGTTTCCAGGCGACTAGCAACAATAAAGTCACCTCTAGTAGTCTAGTGTGATATTGGTCTTCTACTGAACCAATGGGGATTTCATCCTCAACATCTAGCTTTGTTAACTGCGATTCAGCCTGAACACGAGTTTCATGGATCCTAATGATGATATAATTAAGAGACTTCAAATCTTCCATTTGTTGGTGCTAATGGTGCAAGTTGGGCTTGTCTCAGCTGACACAATTATTGTATTTGATAATTTGAACTTTTCTCATCATCGTAAATTTTGATGTACAGGGTGACCCGACAAAAACATCCATTGCTCCACACGCAACCATTTGAAAACGTTATCGCTAAACCTTAAATTTATTTCCATTATATAGACACACTCCAAACTGAAATATTCTGGGTAGAAAACGATTTCAGAAATGAATAGCACAAGAGCCATAAATGAAGATCTTTTTTACTTGGGAATGTTTTTTAATCTATCGCAGTGTCATGTATGTTTTATCTGACCCTGACTAACATGTCTAATTAGTGTATTTTGTCTGACCCAGACTAACATGCCTGATTAGTATGTTTTGTCTGACCCTGACTAACATGTCTGATTAGTTTGTTTTGTCTGACCCTGACTAACATGACTGATTAGTATGTTTTGTCTGACCCATGGTAATGAGAACGAAACATTTAAAACACCACATCGATGTAACGGAGAAGTAAAAGTATAGAGGACAGCATTGATGTAAGCGAGAAGTGAAAGTCTAGAGGACGGCATTGATGTAATCAAGAAGTAACAGTCTAGAGGACGGCATTGATGTAAGTGAGAAGTGAAAGTCTAGAGGACGGCATTGATGTAAGCGAGAAGTGAAAGTCTAGAGGACAGCATTGATGTAAGCGAGAAGTGAAAGTCTAGAGGACGGCATTGATGTAATCAAGAAGTAACAGTCTAGAGGACGGCATTGATGTAAGTGAGAAGTGAAAGTCTAGAGGACAGCATTGATGTAAGTGAGAAGTGAAAGTCTAGAGAGCGACATCGATGTAAACGAGAAGGAAGGATGTGAAGGTCATGTTGACGTAAATGGGAAGAAATGCAAAAGAACGACTTCAATGTAAGTGAGAAGGAATGGGCAAGAATGTGGTGTTGTTGTAAAACAGAAGGAATGGGCAAGAATGTGGTGTTGTTGTAAAACAGAAGGAATGGGCAAGAATGTGGTGTTGTTGTAAAACAAGGAATGGACAAGAATGTGGTGTTGTTGTAAGAAAGAAGGAATGGGCAAGAATGTGGTATTGTTGTAAGAAAGAAGGGATGAGTAAGAATGTGGTGTTTTTGTAAGAAAGAAGAAACGGACAAGAGGATGACTTCGATGTAAACCAGAAGGAAAAGTCAAGATAATGATATCGATGTAAGTGAGAAAGAAGGGGCGAGAGCATGACATCAATAAAAGTGGGAAGTAAACATGTGTAGGACTAAGATGGCATATGCGAAAAGAAAACATGAAAAGGGTCAGACTGATATAAATGGGAAGGAAACTTGTGACATTTCAAATATTAAGGTGACGATATCGTTGATGTCCGCTAGAATGAAACCCTTATGAAAAACTTCTGACACTATCATACACGAATATGTGAATGAGTGAGTCACTTCTACGGCATTAAACAAACAAGAAGCCTAACAATATCAATCTCTGTCTTGTTTGCCTTAGGTAAGTGTGTGTTTACTATTGCTACCTGGCATTTTCTTGTCAGTTTTGTCATAAACAAATAACGGATTAAACATGTAGTTCTAAGGAGTATAGCCGTCAGTATAAACATGAACTTTCTTTCAAGTTGCTTACATTTGTACAAATACACATATACACATGTACACATATACATACACACACATATATGCATATACATATACACACATATACACACATATACACAAATACACATATACACACATATACACAAATATACATATACACACATATACACATACGTATACACACATATACACATACACATATACACACATATACACATATACATATACACACATATACACATATATACATATCATATACACACCTATACACATACATATACACACATATACACACACATATATATATATATATATATATATAAACAGATCTATACACATACATATACACACATATACACATATATACATATACACACATATACACACACATATACACATGCACACATGTGTATATAAAGATTCACCTTTTCACAACAAGTAAATCATAGGGTTACCATTGCAGTTGACCTCTTCACATGACGTTTGAATATGAGGATATTCAGTTGCAGTTTTAAGGCATATTAGTTAGCAATGATTTTAAGTGACGAGGTTACTAGGGGTATGTACACCCCTCTTTAACAGCCTGTTTAGATATGCTTGGGCGGTTATATATGCCCTATTCTTTTCAACGTGTGTAAGATCAAATCGTTACTTACTTTCCGTGTCCTGCAACCTCACAGTCTTCGCCCTTAAACCAGCCACTGTCAGGGTTTTTTTCATTTGCCACCATCAGGTCCTCCACTGTGCAGGATTCATGTATAGTTTTACATATAATCAGGTGTTCCGGGTCCTGGCCGGCCCGACATTCTCAATATTAATCGTCTGCATATCCCCACTTTTGCACATCTGGACACACCTGTCCTTTACATGTTCAATGTTTAGAGATCTCCACGTAGTATATAGCAAATCATGTCCTGGTGCAGGCTCTTCATTAATCTTCAACCAACCTTCACCGTTCTTTTGGCTCCATTTTCGATGCGGTTTCTCTCGGGGTTCGGTTCTGAGGGCTATACAGTTCGAAGAAAACTTTTCCTCGATTTCAGTCGTATTCTTTCAGCTGTATGTCCAAAAAGGGAATATCTCTGGTCACAGAGCTGCTTCTGTCTCAACTTCAAATGCGACTAGTCTTCTAACATCCGGAGGTACGATACCAGCGATTGCAAAGACCTTTTCTTTTGGTGTCGGTTTAAGGCATCTTAAATTCGATATGTCTCATTTACTGCCACATCGACCAGTTTTGTGTGTGTAGTGCATTCCATACTGGTACCACGTACTATGTCGTTGAGAGACATAATGCAAGGGCTGATGTGCGTTGCACCGTTGGGGATATTTCCCTGCAGTGTTTGTCAGCTTGCGAGTTATATTGTTTCTTTCACTGACTGTTTGTTTTATCGCATTTGAGTGTGCCTTGTAAGATAATGTGCGGCCCATTACAATACCTAAATACTTGGTGTACCGCTATGTTCCAGTACTTGTTCGTGCCATTTCATATGAAGTTGTCGTCTTTCTTCTCAAATTGTTGATATGCTGGCTTCGAAAATGTCCATAATTGAAACATTATATACGCATACGACTGAGATATTAACATCACATAAAGAGCGCATGCTAGATAATAACATGTGAATCGATGACAAGTCAGTCGATGATTCCAATATCCTGAGACTACAGACGATTTGAATATGAAACTTCGCTTTAGCAAGTAGGGATGTCTGAGAGAACATTTAAGTAGTGTGCACAATCAGCCAGCTAGAAGAACAATCATAATACACAACCCTCGCTATCTACGGAACTAAACAGACCACATATTGGTATGTATGAAGTGAAGTAAGGCAGGCCTCGCTTAACATAACATTACCACTGAGACGTGCTGTCATTATTCAACACATAATAAAAAAGTGAAGTGGAAATTCAGCAGAATTAACCGCTGGTTGGAAATAAGAGTTTTTGAAGACTCCATTGTACTAAGCTGCAATCTGTGAGAGGGGTTGGTCAGTGCCCTTCCTTGCTGGTGTTACTTTAACTAACTCATGCATCAGTTACCCGTTTACAGCTGGGTTGACTGGAGAAGCCGTCTCCGTTTAAAATCACTTCCGGATATTTTTAGTCTCCTCACGCGATTCGAACCACGTCCATCTTGATAATAAGGCACTGCCACCATGTTTGTGACGTCACGAAATTGGTCGGATGTAAACATTGGTACCGGTTAGAGTTCTATGGTGATACGTTGTTTGTTAGTGACAATGACCACATCGACCTATGGTAATACGTTTTTTGTTAGTGACAATGACCACATCGACCTATGGTGATACGTTGTTTGTTAGTGACAATGACTACATCGACCTATGGTGATACGTTGTTTGTTAGTGACAATGACCACATCGACCTATGGTGATACGTTGTTTGTTAGTGACAATGACTACATCGACCTATGGTGATACGTTGTTTGTTAGTGACAATGACCACATCGACCTATGGTGATACGTTGTTTGTTAGTGACAATGACTACATCGACCTATGGTGATACGTTGTTTGTTAGTGACAACGACCACATCGACCTATGGTGATACGTTGTTTGTTAGTGACAACGACCACATCGACCTATGGTGATACGTTTTTTGTTAGTGACAACGACCACATCGACAAGTATTTTTCAGCGATCGAGAAACATAAATAACGAAAAACAAAAGAAAATGTAAAAATATACTTTATATTTGATCTATCGTAGTAAAATATGAAGTCTAATGGAGTTTAGTAGATACATGCACAGTCATCCACATGGGTAGATCCAATATAGAACATAATTACAGAATGGGCGAGAACAATATTTTAGAATGATAGATACAAAAAAGGGACCTAGCGGTTATAATAGAGCATACAGGTAAAGTGAGTGCAAGTCCAGGTAGCAGTGAATAAGGCAAATGCAATGTTAAGTATGATAAAAATAAATATGAAAAATTTAATAAAATAAGTATTAACAAATATCTAATCACCAGATTTAGATTTCCTGTATTTTCCTTGCAGTTCCCCGGTCTCTTTTTGTTTTTGTTTTCCTTTTGGTAATAGTTTCCTTGTTCTTCACATAGTTGTTTAGTAGTATGTTCGCCATTGTTGATAGAACATTATTAGAACTACCAATAACAATGGAGATTACCAATATCTACCCATCCATCATCTTGGTCTAGTTTGATGTTAACAAGCTTTTTCAACACCTCCTTCTCGTTTTTAGCTTGAAGATACCTGCTTTTCATGTCAGAAGAAACCTGCTTTTCATGTCAGAAGATACCTGCTTTTCATGTCAGAAGATACCTGCTTTTCATGTCAGAAGATACCTGCTTTTCATGTCAAAAGATACCTGCTTTTCATGTCAGAAGATACCTGCTTTTCATGTTCCGAAGATACCTGCTTTTCATGTCAGAAGATACCTGCTTTTCATGTCAGAAGATACCTGCTTTTCATGTTCCGAAGATACCTGCTTTTCATGTCAGAAGATACAAGCTTTTCAAATATGCTATGAGAAATACTAGAAACAAGCGTGATATATTTAGAAGGGTACTTCAGCCCACCTCTGTCCAATATTTGTATTAGTTTGAAATCGTGTGCATTCTCTAACCCATATCTTTGCTTTGTGTAACTTTTTGAATGCATCGTTTACATCATAGCCATTTGCAAATTGTATATGAAATGTATCCTCCAATATACATCAAAGCTAGAATGACACATTCATCAATCTTCCATAAATCCACATCAGCATCTATGATTGCAGAAAATGACTCAATAACTGCATTAGTGTTTTCTACTGCATCATCTAAATTATCAAACAATTTCCTCACGTTGATGTAGCCACTTGTAAGAGTTACGGTTCTCTGAACACGTAGCTTTCTTTCAGATTCATATAACTATTGCAGTGAGATACGGTAGTTGACTCCTGACATTTGTCTGTTTTCACTAAATCATTTTTCTAAATTATCTGTCTGGAATGTTCTTGTTAACACATATTTGCATTTTTCGTCAGTAAGAAGGTATGTGATAACTTGTACCATTGCCATGCTGGAATGTCGAAGGGAAAACACTGTTTCTTTTGTTAATTTATTTATGTGCAGTTTGCTCTGCTTCTCACAAACACCAAGCAATGCGCATATATCTTTAAGAAATTCTAGTCTACTGTCTACAGCTTATATGCAGATTTAACTAATTTCTTACTGTGTATGTCAAGCAATGTTCGAAAGTGAGAAAAATATACTTTCTGTAAATTGGTAATGTTTGAAAAATGTGGATACAAGAAAGTCAGTTGGTCATCTTTTTGATTGATCCAGTTATTCTTCACTGGCTTCAAAATGTGAACTGTATCAGTAATAAGAAATAAGAGTTGTTCCGGACATGCAGGGTTGGGAAGCTCTATTTAAATAGAATTTGACTGAGATCAAGTTTTAAATATTTTCCTGTTTATAGAGTTGTTGTCTGTCTTGATAGTATTTGAAAACCAATGCTCTTCAATGATATTATCAAACTGTGCAGTAGTATGTGAATTTGTATATTTGCCACAGGAATTAATCTAACAAAATCTTTATATGATGAAAACACACGGGAGATAAGTACTGCATGCACAGGTTTTGCAGCTTCGTCTATTTTGTTTGATTCTCAACCAACAACGTGATTTCCCTTGTAGAAAAACTGTGATTTTATATGAACTTCACCCAACTGCATGTTGACAAGTTTCTCAGGGTCTTGTAGGAAAGCTGTATTCTTCTTGACATGGTCCAGAGAATTTTCTTTAACAGAAGTCAGTGAAATGTTTTCGTATAAATTTTGTAGTCTAAAATGTGGAATTGAGAGAACCATGGAGTTGTGAAGATACTTATATGCAGCTGATGACTTCACGAGGAACATCAGTGACCATATCAATGTCTCTGATGTGTACCTGTGCTGTTGTTTTGGAACATACATACATTTCAATTGTTCTATTATAAACAGCAGTTGTTTTCTGTTCAGCAAGAGAGCTGTTCAGCAATATTATTTGTTTCTATAGGCACTGTCAATATAAATAGTATATGCAGCATGAGGAGGATCATTTGTAAATTGATGAAGGTGATGCAACAGTGTCTCTTCAGGTGAAAACTTTGTGAGGACATCTGGTTGTTTGCATTGTTTCTGCAAATCAATAATTATTTATTTAGTGAATAATGCTGAATAATGAAGGGTTTGGTCAATTTTGAGTACTTTTTGGAGAGTTGGTATGCGCGCGCGCACACACACACACACACACACACACACAAACACGCGCGTGCGCACACGAGCATGCTCTCTCTCTCTCTCTCTCTCTCTCTCTCTCTCTCAATGTGTTATCTAGCCACAATAATGTCTACTTGTCACTCTCACTCAATCTCTGATCTATAACTCTCAAACTGTGTCATCTACGATTTCGTACAATCTCTTTTATACGTGTTATTACTTTATCTTTCTCACTCTCTCATTTCTGTCATTTAATTTAACACGCTCTCTTATTCGTTCACATTTCTTTCCCACTCTTATTCGCTCAGTTCTTTCGCTTAAATTAAACTCCTTCTCATCTCATTTCCCTTTCACAAATTATAACTTTTCCGCCCTAGTCTACATTCGCATTTTCTCTTGACCTCGGCATCTTCTGCCGAAGGAATCACTTTTCTCAATCTGCATTCTTTTCTTCTTACTTTTTAATATCTCTCCCCCCCCCCCCTTCCCCCCTCCCCCCCTTCCCTCCCTCGCTGTATTGTATTCTTATCCCAACACTTTCTATCGTTCCAAGTTACCAACATTTTATATCATTCTATTTTGTGATCACATTTAACTATTATATGACACTGTTACTCTCAACGAAACACACCTTTTTCCTGCCACCCTGTCCGTCTCAACCAGGTAAGAAGTAGACAGTTCGTTATCTCAAGAAGAATGTTGGACATAAGTAAACAAGTTACTGTATTTCAGGACACAGTGCATACAGTAGGCAAGTGGCTGTCAAAATCTGGGCAGAGAGTTCCTCAATACTCGACGGGCTCTAGTTAGCTTCAAACATATAGAAACAGTATAACAAGGTATAGAACAGGGGTGGCCTCATTCTAACGTTTGATCTGATAGGAGGCGGTTTATTTTAGTGCACATACTAAATGTGAAAAATGTATACTTTATGTCACGTTTAAACAAGACCTAACGGTTACATGGCAGCGCTTGCGTGAATATATTTTCGCCGTCGCTAGAATTCTACAGCCGTGGTCGAGGGAAATACAGTCCCACGTGAGCTAGTCCCGTTGGAGATGAAGTGAAATACATTTATTTGTTATCAGGTTTCAGCTTGTGAGGGAAAGATGACTTGACCAGCTCCCTTCTTTGCATTCTCTAACTATAAATCATGTATTCATTTACAGATGAGTAGACCGGAGCGTTACACTGCAGCTGCTAGAATTAGGTACCTTGAGTGTGAAAGACATGTATTAAGGCCGCTCTGTCAAACAACAGACGTTTATAAAAGAGGACCACAGCTTCGACAAATATTTACAATATCAAATAAATATCCAGCACTGAGTTACACACAACACGTATATGTTCAGTTACACACAACACGTATATGTTCAGTTACACACAACACGTATATGTTCAGTTACATACAACAAGTATATGTTCTAAAAACAGATAGCTTGCATACATTTCTTTCTTTCCAAATTCTCACATAGTGCCATGGGGAAATATAAGTCTTGTTCATGTACCTTGCGTGCGTATAGTCTTGGCTAGTGTTATACCAAGTGTGAATATAGTGTTAAAATTGTCAGTAGACATAACTTACTATGACATCATTGTTTCTCTTAAGGAAGGCCTGTTGTGTGAGTATATTGATCTGTTTTCTTACGAGGTGTTGTTACTGAAATACTTGAACGATACTTGAGTACAGAATCAGGCAAGTCAGTATAATCTCACTTTTTTTCTGCAAATTAACCTGGCCGGTCATTAGAAGGTGATGTGCAATGTCTATCAGATGTTGTTTGTGTTGTTGTTGCGAATATCCACATTGAGTACATTTACCATGTTGTGCGTCTTAAAGAGGCCAGTGGCAAGTCCATGCTGCTGTATGGAGCGGAAACATGAAGAACGACCAAGGCCATACAACCAGTCCTTAGATAACACATGCATGCGAAGGATAATGTGCATAAAATGGCAGGAAATGGTGAGAAATAAGAAGTTGTGCGAAAGGAACCAACAATAACCACTGCAACAACAACCACTGCAACAACAAATTAAGCGAAGAAAATGGGGTTGGATAGGACATACACTGCGGAAGACACAGTCCAGCATAGCCAGACTGGCTCTTACACGGAATTCTCAAGGGAAAAGAGAGGTAGAACCAAATATACATGGAGAAGAAAATGTGAAAAGGAACTAAGGATAAGCGATTACAGATATCGAGAGGCAGAAAGAGCATCCCAGGACCGTGCATGCTGGGGTTGGGGGGGGGGGGGCATGTTGTCAACGGTCTTTCCTCTGAGATGAGTGACAGACTGTAATTGACTTTGAAATTGTGTTGCTGCTAGTTGCAGTAGCTTTCTTCACATCCCAAGCGTGTTGACCAAGGTGGACAAGGTTCCCACAGGAGGATGTGCTATGCTTGGCTTCACCTGCATGTCATTCACTACGAACAGCACGTTGATCCCCCACCTCGCTAGCCAGGCTGTCAAGAAGAACAGTCTGTTTTCAGGTAAAACTGCCAGAAAGTAGAGGTGGTGGTCCTGGCCAATATATTTTGTCTGATCCTGACTAACATGTCTGATCAGTATGTTGTGCCTCTTGTCCCTCTTTCCAGACTTTGTCAAATGCCTTTTCTAGGTCCACCCAAACCGCTACTGTGTGTTTTTGCTCCTGGTAGGCATCTTCTATTTCCTGGGCTATGAGGATGACTTGATTCTCAGTGGTTCTGTGCTGTCTAACGCCTGCTTGCTGTGGAATTAGTATGTGTTTTTCTTCCAGATGCCACATCAGTCTGGTGTTTATCATAGGTTACATCAGTTTGCCTATGCAGCTCAGTAGGCTGATAGGCCTGTATCCATTTGGATCTGTTTAGTCAAGCTAAGACAAAGTGCAGTTTGTGGGAAAATGTACAAATGGATCAGCCACTACCTCAAAAACAGAACAGCCAGAGTTCAAGTACAAGGGCAGATGAGCAAAAAGGTGACACTTGAGCAGGGAGTACCCCAAGGGGGAGTACTGTCACCCACACTCTTCCTGGTGTATATAAATAACATAACAGAGAATATACCAAGAAGAGTCCATAGCTCAATGTTTGCAGACGATCTGGCTATGTGGACCTCTGAAAAGAATCTCACCATAGCAAGAAATCGGATGCAGCAGGCCCTAACATCGCTGGAAGAGTGGGCGAACTCAAGGCTGGTCAAAATAAACGAGGAAAAAACGACATGTACAATATTCTCGCTATCAAACAAACCCCAAAACACCAAATTAAGTCCCAAAATACCAAGTTAAGTTTAAATGGCAAATACCTGCAGCCAAACGACAACCCAAACTACCTGGGAGTCACATTTGATCGGCGCATGACATGGAAAAGTCAGATCGAGAGAAACCGAATGAGAGCCAGAGAAAGAATGGCAATCATGAGGAAACTTGCTGGCACAAGCTGGGGAGCAGACGAAAGTATACTAAAGAAACTGTACACTGGAAGAGTGAGACCAGTTCTCGAGTATGGCATTGCGGCATGGACAACAGCAGCAAAGGCGAACTGCGATAAAATTAGCAAATTCCAAAACCAAGACATGAGAGTTATAACAGGAGGCATGAAGTCAACGCCAATTGTAGAACTTGAAAAGATTACAAAACTGTAATCCATGACCGACAGAAGAGACTGCAGAGCCCAGCAGCAAGCAGAGAAACTCAGAAGACTGACTCAGTGCACCAGAGACTAAACAATTTCGGAAATGGGAAACTTAAGCGGAGAAACTTTGCAGAAATAGCCAAAGCAAAGATGCACGAAGACCCCATGAACGCACTAACACAACAAAGCCCATCCTTTCTGTACGAAAACCTACCTGGAGGCAGCATATATTTCCAGAGGTGGTAGAAAATATACCAGGTATTGGAAACAAAAACTGCCAAACTGAAAAAGAAAGAAGAGATACTACCCTAAGCTACATAACGAAAAACTACCCAAGCATGGACTGGACCCATGCATACACCGACGGTTCTGTAACAAACACAACACAGAACGGAGGGGCAGGAGCATTTCTGAACCTACCAAATGGCAGAAAAATAACACTGTCATTCGCTACTGGAAAATACACAAGCAATTTCAGAGTGGAGGCAGAGGCACTGAGGGCGGCAGTGGAAGAAATGGTGACAGGTAAAAGGAATGAAAGCCATATAGTCATGTTTACAGATGCCCTGGCCGTAGTCACAGCACTAAAAAGCCAGAAAAATACTGAACTTAATGATTTAAGAGCAGTACTCTGTCAACTATGCCAGCAGCCTGCACCAAAAAGGGTAGTGGTACAGTGGGTTCTATTTCACTGTAACATCCAAGGCAACGAGGAGGCAGACAGACTGGCAAAAGAAGGTGCAAGACTACCACAACCAGATACTAGTATGACATACGAAGAGTCAAAACGGCTTATTAGAGCTAGATACATGACCAAATGGGAAACCGAACAAACTGGCTACACAAAAACGATGCCTATTACCAGTTGAACAGAAGAGAGCAGGTCGTTGTCTTCAGACTTCGCACTGGCCACAATAGACTGAGGTACCACCTATTCAATAAATTGAAGATAGGTGGCACTGACGAATGCCCGTGTGGTACCGGGAAAATGATCGCTGATCATTTGCTGCAAAACTGCCCGACATACGAGGATCAGAGAAAGCAGATGTAGCCATCACCAGTGGCAACACTAGACAAGCTCTATGGCAGTGTCGACAGCCTCTGGATGACCGCTGCTTTTTTCGAAAAAATGAAGGTTGATGTCTGACTGCGTACGATGAAGAAGAAGAAGAAGAATCTTCGTCCCTTCAGAAATTTGTTTAAAGGTCCCAACAAACAGAAGTCACAAGTGAACATATCAGGGCTATAGGATGGGTGTGGCAGTACTTCTCATCTTTTCTGTACTAACGCTTTCTGAACAATGTTCGCGACACGTGGACGCGCATTGTTGGGCAACAGAATCACATAACGCAAAAGTATGCCGGGTTTATTCTTGATAACTGTATACAGCTTGTCTAGTGTGTCATTGTAGCGGATGGCATTGATGTTCATGCCAGGCTCTTTAAAGTCTACCAACAAAAGTCACTCATGGTTAAAAAACACGGTCAGCATAACCTTACCGGTGGAAATGTGTGACTTGAATTTTGTTGGGTTCGGTGATCCGGGATGTTTCCATTGCATGCTTGCAGTTTTACTTCTCGGCTCAAAGTGGTGGCACCACGATTCATCACCTGCCACTATGCGCAAAAGAAAAGAATCACCCTCCTCTTCGTATCATAGCAAGTGGTTCACACTCCATCCCATGGGTTCTTGCTTATGGTGGTTGGTCAGTAACCGAGGTACCCATTGTGAACACACCTTCCGATATTTCAGTTTCTTGCTAACCCCCATTTGAACTGTCCCAAGCGACACAGCGAATTCATATGCTAGCGAACGAAAGCTCCGGCGACGGTCCACCCGAATTGCTGTATCAATTTTGGCGTTGGCATCTTCTGCGACAACAATATGCGCCTTACTTTTTTTCGTTAACTCAAGTCCTACTTTAAACATCGTTGTCCATTTCTTCACTGTTGTCTTCAACACACTTTTATCCCCATACACTGCCTACATTCTGCGATGAATGTCGACTGGTCGATATCCTTAAGCTGTTAGAAACCGAATCGCCTCTCGCTGATCAACTCCGGACGGATTACGTATCACACCCATCATGTTTTTAACGGTCTGCTGAGGAAACTATGAGTTGGAGGGAGGATTAATAAATTTTGCAAATTTGACGGTTGGTATGGGATGTTTACACCAGAATCGACGTCATCATGCGCATCGTACGTATGTTCACTTGATGCAGTTCGGTCAGGTTTCATTTGAACACGTCTCGTATATATATATATATATATATATAAATATATATATATATATATATATATATATATATACTGCATCAATATTATTTTGTATTTTTTGAGTTGGTGAATTGCACAATACAAAGTGACGGTAAGTGATATGTGAATCCAATAACTGAGTGTCAATATTTTACACATTAGAAGAATTAACATTTTCTCGAATGGTATACTTTTGCTATATAAATAAAATGGATTTGGTTGTTAATAGGTTATATAAAATTGTATGTAAATAAAGCACATGGTCTTTTCTGAGTTTCCTTTGATTGAAACTCTACAATTAAAACTGAAATTCTAAAGTTTGTTAATGCACGTTTTTATCAAGGAATATTTTTTAAAAGACATCCACACGCATTCACAATACAATTTTGCAATCAATGGATTTTATATTGACATAAATTATGGGAGATGAGACTAACGTTTAGTCAGGCAAAATATTGTAACCGGATATGTGAGTCAGGATCAGGTACAACGTACGCAGATCTTTATCGAAACGGGATGTTCTTCGTGTTAGTCTGTTTAACGAGATGGGAGATCGACGAGATCCCCTAAATAGTGAGCGATATGCAGAAGAAGCCAATCAAAGCAGCACAACCGCATGGAGAGCCCAGGTCCACCTTCAACAGCACACTCGGGATGTGAGGAAAGCTACTGCAATCAGCCACTTAACGCCCATTTCAGGGCTCACAAAACGCACTCATTGATGATAATCACAACCACAACAACGTTGATATAAAATATTGTCAAAATATATTAACGTTTGGAATTTAGTTCCGTCATCATTGATTGCTTATTGCTAATCGTTTATAGGGTTGTTATGTGATTGTGCACTGACCACGATTCTGTGTTTTTAAAGTGTGTTGATTTCCATATTGTATCTCTCGTGAATCGCAATTAGAAGGATCGGTGTGTCACTTTGTGTTTAGTAAACATTAGTTGCTTACAAAGAGTGTACGTATGTGGCGTCCAGTTCAGGTTTTGCTTCAATGTGATTTTAACTATATAAATGTGAAACAGTTGGGGTGATAGTTCACTGGCATCTCCGCATGTTGACATTAAACGTACGTGTATGAACATTCTTTGTTCTTCCTCCCATCTAAAGATAACCGTTCATAAAACCGAATTTTATCACTCAAATTGAAACTTTTCGTTTCATCACCAAATGTCGTGCACTATATTAGATACACACTTATGAATATTCATTTCTCTTGCCCTTGTTCTAAATGCATTCAAAGTGTCAATCACGCAAAGTTGCAAGTTCCTACAATCAAGAAGCTACTTCACCAATACTCTTCCCTGTTTGCATAATGTTCCCATTCGTTGTATCTATTTTCAACACTTCAGGATCATGGGAGTAGCCAACACAGGAGTCATGCGTCAAAGTACCTCAGTTTCCAAATTAATTATGGTTTCTTAATAACATATATTTATACTAAGCCTTTATTGGCCCATGCCACAACCACCTTAACTCGTCTATTATAATGGGTTTGGTCGGTTACAGTGACCCTACAGTGTGCTCCACAAAACGATGAATGTCTAGTGAAACAAACAAAAATCTAACATTCATGAATGAAACATTGCTATAGGCTACGGCTAACGGTTAAGCAGAAAAATGCATGTATATAAAAGACTTAACGTCTTTATACTGGCTTAGACGACTCTACAGAGTCTGTTACAACCAGTTCCTAGTTTATTTTGGATTAACTTGATCTAAAAATACATATGCGCATCCAATCTATTCTTGAATGTATTAATTGACCCTACCTCCACTATTTCTTCTGGTAATGCATTCCAAGCATTCACTACTCTCTAACTAAAATAATATTTTTTGGTATCTAATCTGGATCTTTTTTATCTATTAATTTAAAGCTGTGCCTTCTTCTTCATGTAGGCAGCTGTATTTAAAAAAAAAACTTGTTATAGTCTAATTTAACCTTTTGAGTATCTTATAAACCTGTATTACATCACGTTGAATTATTCTCCTATCTAGACACTGTAGCCTGGAGACAACACATACACACATAGTGATAGAGATTCATGTCGATATTCTCATGAGATTTACAGAGAAGATAATATGACCCCTGATTTCCTCCTTTCAGTTTACATAAGAACTGGGACCACAAGAACTGCTGTCCACAACTACCAATCGGGCCCGTCTTCTTGAGCTAAATTGTTTTACCTGTGCTCCTTCCTTGTTCTACCCGCCCCCTCCGCGGTTATTGAGGAGAGGAGAATAACGTCTGGTAGACAAAACATGTGGATCAGACATGTTAGTCAGGGTCAGATCAAATATACTGGCTAATCCCTACTTGACTTCCTGGTATTCCCTGGAAACGGCCTGTTCTTTTTTGGCAGCCTGGTGAACGAGGTAAGGGATCCACGTGATCCCGAACAACAACAACAACAACAATATCATTAGATTTCTACCTGCGAATGCGTACTAACCATATACCTTTTCTCTCCTTTATCTACATCTTTTGTAAGTTATCACGTTCTGTGTCACAGATCTGTGTTAGCTATTAAGTCGGGTCCTCTAAAACGAAGTATGTCCTTATGATGTCATAATTATTTCAGGTATCAGCCTGACCTACCCCAACAGTCACGCTACACCATCTCCGTGTGGCTAACAACTTGAGATTACCACCGATCCTGAATGTAACAAATGACTCGCTATGAATCACATTAACACAGTCAGAATACCGTATGAAGTTGAAGTCGACCTTTTCTAGATAGAGTAACATTACAAAGGCTGATGAAAACCACGGACTGGCAAATGTTACAGGCATTATTAATCCATACTAAGCACAGTGATATTAAAATAGTTCGCCAGCCACACCCGAGCAATCAAATGCTGCGTCGTTTTGCTGCGAGCTTCGGTATGTGATATGCAATGATCACGTATATCTCATGTTTATATACACGTATTCAAACACTTAGTACTGCCGTTTAAATAATATTTGTTATCATTTATAATGCGTATGTGTACTAATATATAACAGTTTACGAAGGACATATAAAAGGTTAAATAAAGTTCCATAACATACACTGCCACCTGGGATTAAAGAGTGATGCATTCATTTGTACCAGCTTTAAGTTTTGGAAAAGTGGTTTGACTTGTTTCCGTTGTTGCATTACTTAATCTAGAGCCAATTTACAGCATGGTGGACTAAAGCGTGACGAGACTGGGCTGTTTACCAGGTGAGCTTTGCCATTAAAGGTAAGTAAACTAACGGTTTTGCCATTCGAGCAACCATGTACCATAAACTGACACAGATTCAATGGTTCTGTCATTCGAGCACTCATGTACCATAAACTGACATAAAACAAATTCAATGGTTCTGCCATTCGAGCACTCTTGTACCATAAACTCCCATAAAACAGATTCAATGGTTCTGCCATTCGAGCACTCATGTACCATAAACTGAAATAAAATAGATTCAATGGTTCTGCCATTCGAGCACCCATGTACCATAAACTGACATAAAACAGATTCAATGGTTCTGCCACTCGAGCACTCATGTACCATAAACTGACATAAAACAGATTCAATGGTTCTGCCATTCGAGCACTCTTGTACCATAAACTGACATAAAACAAATTCAATGGTTCTGCCATTCGAGCACTCTTGTACCATAAACTCCCATAAAACAGATTCAATGGTTCTGCCATTCGAGCAACCATGTACCATAAACTGACATAAAACAGATTCAATGGTTCTGCCATTCGAGCAACCATGTACCATAATCTCACATAAAACAGATTCAATGGTTCTGCCAATCGAGCAACCATGTACCATAAACTCCCATAGAACAGATTCAATGGTTCTGCCATTCGAGCAACCATAAAACAGATTCATTTCTCCTTCTTTTTTTGATCGTCAAGCGAACGAGGCAAATACACCTCTATACCGTCGAGTAAATTTGTGTTATTGTTTCTAGAACTTTCTTTCAAACACAAATGGCTCCTTCACACTCGGTTTTCAGTTTATGTAAATGACGAGGTGTGGAACCTTATGCTGGTGAGAGTATTCTACCTCTGATGGCTTTATTTATCAAATGTATGTTTTAGGTACAGGGATATAACTCATAGCAAATCTACCTAATATAGCTTTATTTATCAATTGTATGTTTTAGGTACAGGTATATAACTCATAGCAAATCTACCTAATATAGCTTTATTTATCAAATGTATGTTTTAGGTACAGGCATATAATGTATAGCAAAATCAATCAAAACCGTATCAGCTCCCTGTGGAGCATAGTTCTTCAACACGTAAGCATATATACTAATATGCTACACATTCTGACATCCAAACAAGATAATTGTCAGGTGTTATGTATAATTGTCACTACTTTATGTATCAGATATATGGACATTGAATAACAAGTTTGAAAAGAGTATTGAAGCCTTCGAAATGTAGGTATACAGAAGGTTTGATTGCATTTCTTGAAAAGCAAAGAAAACACATGTAGAGATATTTGAAAAATTGGGGGTGTAAAGAAAATTAATGACTGAAATCATAAACAGTTAAGTTATTTTGGCCATATAACAAGACATATCTCCTTGTTGAACCGACACTGGAGTGTGGGGTGGAAGGCTTTCGTCCAAGAGGGAGACAACGTTATAAGTGGATGGATAACTTGATAACAGTATTAGATGGGCTGGACAAAAACCTGTCAAATTGCACCATAACGGCAAGAGACAGTATACTGAAGATCCATTGCAGCCGACCTTCGACGCGGAGATGGCACTTGAACTGAACTGAATAAAACTATATGCCTGTACCTAACACATGTATAATCAAGGCGATATAATGCATTACACGGTGTCAGTTACTCCAATTTCTCTAAAGAGAAAGATCACGACATCTGAGATTAGATGCCTGTGGAAAAACATAAACGTAACTAAGAGAGACAGATGCGCAATGCAGAGGTACGAAACATCTTTGAAGCAAGACCCTGCACTGAATATATTGATGAGAGAATTAAGTGATTCGGCCACCTAATGAGAATACAGCCTGACCAACTACCCCTGTGCGCCTGAAACACGCGGCGATCGGGTTTTCGCAACCGTGGCAGACCGAGAACAGGCTGGATAGGAAATGTGTGGATATTTTAAATCGTCATGGCACGACGACTACTTCGGCGATTGGCTCTGGACAGAAAGCTATGCCTTTTCCCGTCACCTCACTGCACAAGTGGATAAGACAAGACAAGACCTGAGTGGTAAATGAGAAATTGCGACTAAAGAGGGGTATGTTTGGAACTAGCAACTTCATTTCTGATAACTAATTGCTACATAAACCGCCACTGTAACAGCACACCGACATGCTTTGAATTCACCACCTCATTGGGGCACTACTTGCGTCGGTCGCATTATGTTCGTCGTGTGTAGATGGAGACAAGAGGTAGATCCGGTCAGAACACACACATAGATCAGGTGGCTGACTTAAGTCGATCTCGAAGTATGCAGGATATTATTATATGATCATATTACAAAAAAATAACAAGTATTCTATTTGCACGTGATATATGACTAACTTTGACAATATCAAAGTGCAGACGATAAATTCATTCGAGTAAAGTAGATCGGCCTGGTATGACAGGTTATCAGTTAGTCCACAGTGGCGCTGATAAAGCATGTCGCACGAGTGTTTCTTAAGAATTTGAGTAGCCAATAAGAAAAGATTTATCTTTTGAAGATATAATGCTTACAGGATACTCGAGCCTGAATTATATTTCAAAGTTGGTGTACATTGCTGGCTGAAATTATTTCAAAGTTGGTGTACATGCCTGGCTGAAATTATTTTAAAGTTGGTGTACATTCCTGGCTGAAATTATTTTAAAGTTGGTGTACATTCCTGGCTGAAATTATTTTAAAGTTGGTGTACATTCCTGGCTGAAATTATTTTAAAGTTGGTGCACATTCTGGGCTGAAATTATTTCGAAGCTGGTGTACATTCCTGGTTGAAATGATTTCTTGCTGTTCGTACCAAATTTTTTTTTCTTTTTGTTGTGATTGTTGTCTAACAAGATTGAATTTATATTTTATTTATATTCCTGACAGAAATGATCTTGTATCGTTCGCATCTAATATTATCTTTTATGACTGTCATCAAATCCGAACATAATTTTGATTGTGAATGTTCACATTCATTTCCTTCTTTGCAGCAAGAAATTATATTACAATTCGCTGCTTATAACGCAAGTTGCTCAAATACACCATTTCAACAGCTTAGTGCAGTCATATTATTTGGCCGATTGCGGTGCAATTTGGTATACGCAATTGACATATGCCATATTTAAAGTTTGTAAAATAACAACATTCTATTCTTATTATTAACTGAGAATAACCATGTGGGGCATTACTTTCTGAACGCCTCTCGTATATTCCTGGCTAAAGTTTTCCCTAACCGTTCGTGTGTAATGTTATCTATTGGGATTGTTGTCTATCCTTGACTAAGGTGAGTTTTTATGGGTATTGTACATTTATGTATGAAATTATTCATTTGCTAAATGTATCTTACCTGGCGGAAATAATATTTTCTTGCATAGCATTGACTAAATTTATATTTATTTATGGCAGATTTTATAACTTAAAGTTGTTTTTTTAATTCTTAACTGATAATCTCTATTTGTAGATCCCATGCTGGTTATCTCTGTTAGCCGATCCAAGGCTGAAGATATTTGTATTTGCCGATCAAAGGCTGAAGATATTTGTATTAGCCGATCCAAGGCTGAAGATATTTGTATTAGCCGATCAAAGGCTGAAGATATTTCTATTTGCCGATCAAAGGCTGAAGATATTTGTATTTGCCTATCAAAGGCTGAAAATATTTGTATTTGCCGATCAAAGGTTGAAGATATTTGTGTTAGCCGATCCAAGGCTGAAGATATTTGTGTTAGCCGATCAAAGGCTGAAGATATTTGTATTAGCTCATCAAAGGCTGAAGATATTTGTATTAGCCGATCCAAGGCTGAAGATATTTGTATTAGCCGATCAAAGGCTGAAGATATTTGTATTTGCCGATCAAAGGCTGAAGATATTTGTATTTGCCGATCAAAGGCTGAAGATATTTGTATTTGCCGATCAAAGGCTGAAGATATTTGTGTAAGCCGATCCAAGGCTGAAGATATTTGTATTAGCCGATCAAAGGCTGAAGATATTTGTATTAGCCGATCCAAGGCTGAAGATATTTGTGTTAGCCGATCCAAGGCTGAAGATATTTGTGTTAGCCGATCAAAGGCTGAAGATATTTGTATTAGCCGATCAAAGGCTGAAGATATTTGTATTAGCCGATCCAAGGCTGAAGATATTTGTATTAGCCGATCAAAGGCTGAAGATATTTGTATTAGCTGATCCAAGGCTGAAGATATTTGTATTAACCGATCCAAGGCTGAAGATATTTGTGTTAGCCGATCAAAGGCTGAAGATATTTGTATTAGCCGATCAAAGGCTGAAGATATTTGTATTAGCCGATCCAAGGCTGAAGATATTTGTATTACCCGATCAAAGGCTGAAGATATTTGTATTAGCTGATCCAAGGCTGAAGATATTTGTATTAGCCGATCCAAGGCTGAAGATATTTGTATTAGCCGATCAAAGGCTGAATGTATCTCTATGTGCCGATTGAAAACGAAAAATATATATATTTGTTGAAGTTATCTCTATTTATCGATCCCAGGCAGAAGTTATCCATTTGCTTCACTGTTTTGAATGATGTTATCGCGTTGTTCTCTCTCCCTAGAAAAATTACCTTTAGTTTTTTTATCTCTGACCCATGTTATATTTTGAGTTTTGTTGTCCACTCGTGACTGAAGTTATCTCTTGTTGTCTACCCCTGAATGAAGGTATTTTTAAAAGTTGTTACCTATTATTGAACGAAAGGTATATTTGAAGGTATTTTGTAAGTTTATCGTGACTCCCTCCCCCTCCCCCCCCTCCCCCCTCTCCCCATTCCGACTAATTGCATTTATTGTTGTCTATCCCTGATTAAATGTTATCTTGTATATCCCGGACTAAAAAATTTTTTGTCTAACCCTGACTGGTGGCATTTTTTGAGGTTGTTATGTAACACTGGCTGGGGCATTTCATGAGGTTGTTGTCTACCATTGACTGGAGGAATTTCTTGAGACTTTTGTCTAACATTGATTGCTGGCATTTCTTTGTTTGCTGTCAGCCCATGATTGGTGACACTTCTTGACTTATGTGTGACTCAATGTATAACTTGTTTTCTACCCCTTATTTATTGCATCTTATGATGTATAAGTGTGACAAAAGTCATGACTTGTTATCTATCACTGACTGGTGGCATTTCTTGAGACTGTTGTCTATCCCTGACGGTTTGAATTTCTGAAGGTTGTTGTCTTCCACTCACTGGTGTCATTTCTTTAGGTTGCTGTCTACCTCTGACTGGTGGCATTTCTTAAGGTTGTTGTCTACCATTCACTGGTGTCATTTCTTGAGGCTGCTGTCTACCTCTGACTAGTGGTATTTCTTAAGGCTGTTGTGTTGTCTCCCACTGACTGGTGGCATTTCCTGAGACTGTTGTCTACTACTGACTGGTGGCATTTCTTGGGGCTGTTGTCTATCACTTACTGGTAGTATTTTTTGAGGTTGTTATTTACCCCTGACTGGTGGCATTTTTTGAGGTTGTTATTTACCCCTGACTGGTGGCATATATATATGTTGTTGTCTACAACTGACTGGTGGCATTTCTTGGGGCTGTTTTCTATCACTTACTGGTAGTATTTTTTGAGGTTGTTATTTACCCCTGACTGGTGGCATATCTTTAGGTGGTTGTCTACAACTGACTGGTGGCATTTTTGAAGTTATTGTCTAACACTGATAAGTGGCATTTCTTTGTTTGTTGTCTGCCTGTGAGTGGTGGCATTTCTTGATATACAAGTCTGACTCAATGTATAACTTGTTTGCTACTTCTTATTTATATATCCTCTGATGTACAAGTGTGACTAAAGTTATGACTTGTAGTCTACCCAAAGCTCGGCATCCCCTGTTTTCTACCCCTGACTGAAGTTGTGTCTTACTATCTATCCTTGACTGAAGTTATGTCTTACTGTCTACCACTGACTGAAGTTATGTATTAATGTATACCACTTACTGAAGTTATGTATTACTGTCTACAACTGTCTGATGGTATCTCTTGAGATTGTTGTGTACCTCCGACCTACTTTGTTGTGTACTCATTGAAGGAACTTATAAATTGTTATGCTCCCGTGACTGAAGTTATCATTAGTTAATTTACTCCTGGCTTAAGTTATCTTTTGTTGTTTATCACTGAATGAAATTACATTTGTTATTTAACCTTGACTTGAGATTATCTTTAGTTACCTACTCATGACTGACGTTATCTCTAGTTGTCTTCAATGTCTAAAGTTGTTTCTAGTTGTCTATCCCTGACTGAAATTATTTCTAATTGTTTACTCTGATTGAAGTTATTTCTAGTTCTCTATCCTAGACTGAAATTATCTCTATGTCTATTCTAGACTGTAGTTATCTCTATGTGTCTATCCAAGACTTAAGTTATCTCTATGTGTCTATCCCTGACTGAAGTTACCTTTTTGTCTAAATCTGCCTGAAGTCATCTCTAGTTGTCTGCCCTTACTGAAGTTATCTCTAGCTGTCTCTCCCTATATGAATCCACTACTTTATATTCTTTTCTTTTCTTAGATGAAGCTATCTCTAGCTGTCTTTCTCTGTATGAATCCATCACTTTAAATTCATTTCTTTTCTTGGATGAAGTTATCTTTAGCTGTCTCTCCCTGACTGAATTTTTCTCTTGTTGTCTTTCCCTGACTGAAGTTATCTCTAGCTGTCTCTCCCTATATGAATCCATTACTTTATATTCTGGTCTTTTCTTGGATAAAGTTATCTTTCGTTGTCTCTCCCTGACTGAAGTTATTTCTAGCTGTCTCTTCCTATATGAATCCATCACTTTCTATTCGTTTTTTTTTTTTGAATGAAGTTATCTTTAGTTTTCTATCTCTGTAAGAATTCACCACTGTACATTCGTTTCGTATTTTGGATGACGTTATTTCTAACACATTGTTATATTCCTTGCAGCACTTATCCAGAGCTGCTCTTGTGCTGTCATGTCAGTATTTATTTTGCTGTCATGTCAGTATTTATTTCTGTATTCCCAAGGTTATTTTTTTACATTTTCCCTGCGCAATCCAGGATGACCGAACCTATACTCTAGATATCTTTCTAGCCAAACTGGAAGACAAAAGTTGCAAAGAAACATAAACATGCAATGTGTAATACCTTGAATATGGGCTTGGTTTATGAAATACGTTCCACAGAGTGACACTTAGCTATACACTACACGCCAATTAACAACGCTGCTGGGAATATTAGTGTCACGAAAAGAACATGAATAGAAACATGAACAGTTGGAAGTATAAAGAGCACGTAATCTGCTTTTAAATATTAAGTCCTGCTTAAAAACTGTCAGTTGTGTGTGTATAGGTATTTATATATATATGTGTGTGTGTGTGTGTGTGTGTATAGGTATATATATATATATGTGTGTGTGTGTGTGTGTATAGGTATACATATATATATATATGTGTGTGTGTGTATAGGTATATATATATATATATATATGTGTGTGTGTGTGTATAGGTATATATATATATATGTGTGTGTGTGTGTATAGGTATATATATATATATATATGTGTGTGTGTGTATAGGTCTATATATATATATATATATATATATATGTGTGTGTGTGTGTGTATAGGTGTACATATATATATGTGTGTGTGTGTGTGTGTGTATAGGTATATATATATATATATATATGTGTGTGTGTGTGTATAGGTATATACATATATATATATATGTGTGTGTGTGTGTATGTGTGTGTGTATAGGTATATATATATATGTGTGTGTGTGTGTATGTACACACACACACACTAGCAACACCCATGCACACACACACACTAGCAACACCCACACACATATATATATGTGTATACCTATACACACACACACTAGCAACACCCATGCACACACACACACACTAGCAACACCCATGCACACACACACACACATTAGCAACACCCATGCACACACACACACACTAGCAACACCCACACACAAGATCTGCCTGCCAATCGACCTGCCCAATATAAAAGAAACAACAACAATACAAGGATATCCCTCTTCCTGCACCTGTCACCTGCTGCACACTCTTCTCCCTCCTGTGGGTACAGGTCACCTGCTGCACACTCTTCTCCCTCCTACCCACAGGTAACTTCCATAACCTCCCGCCCCTCCCCCGCCCAACTTAATCCGCGGTCTTTCCCCTCAACCCGCCCGTCTGTTCCCCCTTCTACCGGTCCATCACCTTTCCCATCAATTCCCGTTCCAGAAGTTGTTAGCTTTCAATGAGAAATAGCTTTTTTTTTTTTTTTTTTGTCAGTATCTCTCTATCTTTCGTTGTCCTTTCAGTATCTTTATCCATTGGCGTACTTCAACAATATAAACATTGTCGTTAACACTTCTAACTCTATCTCTCTCTCTATCTCTCTCTCTCTCTCTCTCTCTCTGATCTGTAATAAGTAAAGACACACAATTAGCAAGATAGTTAATTACACAAACAGAACGCGTGACCTGTGCCCGGGAGGAAACACTCCAAATGGCTTAGACATGAGGACTGAATGCAGTTCGAAGCTTGTAAAGGTCATTACAACATTGAAGGCGTCGGATTTATTTTCGCTAAAAGACATACACCAAATATCAATTCAATCCATATTGTCAGCTCTAAAATTATGACACTCCAATTGTGAGTCGGAGGCCAGATAAACCACTTCTCATCAATCAGTGGTATGCGAATCATATTCGGTACGATGAACACGCTTTAGAGCTCGTCTATGAATAGCTAGAGAAGTAACTACAGCAACCTGCCTATACCTAATCATCATAACGTATTGTAACGTATGTGTGGAATCAAAACGGACGAATGCTCACTACCTTAGCAGCTTCTCGGAAAACATGCGAAATGATACAGGGCGGGAGAACACCAACATTGTCTCCCAGCAACACACAACATACGTATCATGAATACCTATTGCAAAACGCTTAATAGAAAAAGATGGGCATGGCAATCTCTAGGCTAGAAGAACAAAACCCACTGGGAAAAGATGGGCATGGCAATCTCTAGGCTAGAAGAACAAAACCCACTGGGAAAAGATGGACATGGCAATCTCTAGGCTAAAAGAACAAAACCCACTGAGAAAAGATGGACATGGCAATCTCTAGACTAGAAAAACAAAAGCCCACTGGGAAAAGATCGACACGACAATCCCCAGATTGGACGAACAAAGCCCACTGGGAAAAGATGGACATAGCAATCCCCAAATTGGAAGAACAAAGCCCACTGGGAAAAGATGGACATGACAATCCCCAGACTGGACGAACAAAGCCCACTGGGAAAAGATGGACATAGCAATCCCCAAACTGGAATAACAGAGCCCACTGGGAAAAGATGAACATAGCAATCCCCAAACTGGAAGAACAAAGCCCACTGGGAAAAGATGGACATAGCGATCCCCAAACTGGAAGAACAAAGCACACTGGGAAAAGATGGACAAGGTAATCCCCAGACTGGAATAACAAGACTGAGATCGACTACGTGCTCAGTTGCAACGTAACTTTTGTTGCCAATGTAGAAGTACTACATCGGTTCAATGTAGACAGTGATTCGAGTCCTATTAGGGCGGTGATGAACATGTCCTCCATCCTACAAACGATGTTTACAGAAGCCCAAACACTCGATGCCACCATGTTTGATGATCACATTCAAATCCAGAACTGTCAATGCGCATGAGCCTTCGCGCGTAACCTAGGGAACAACTGATGCGCATATTGAACGGCTGCACTACTGTAGCCAAAATTCCTAACCGACAGAAGGCGATCGTTCATTGAGGGTAAACATTAGCTTCTAAAAATTAGGACATTTCTCAAGATCAAAGGTGTGCTTGATAAGATGACCCTATGCAGCACATTATAGTTTACAGTGGCTTATAAAGATGGCTGAGGCAAAAGTCAGTTTTATAGAATGTCGGTAATCACTACAACTAAAAACGGCTCATATAATAGCCCTCAATTTAAAAAAAAATTATTATCTTGACAGGACTAGCAAGAATCAAGGATGAAAGCACACACTTCTACACTGTCATATTTGCGTCAAAGACAGTAGTAGCCATGCGATATAGAAGGTTTGCCACCAGAGATAGGGGAAGCGACAAGGTCTGGTACGTGATTTAACGATTAAAGGTATGCAACAGATCTGGTCTAGCTGTACTCTTTGTGTCCGGAGACAGGGAAAACAGTTGCTCAACAATTTGCCTTATTTTTTAACGGCTGCCTTCAAAAATCAAAATGATGGACCTGTGTTTGTGTATGTATGTGAGGTGATGTGTGTTGGTGTGTGTGGGGGTGGGGATGTGTGTGGGTGTGTTTGTGAGGGTGTGTTCGTGTAGATGTGGAGGATTGTGTGTATGTGGGTGGGGATGTGTGTGGTGGATTTGTGGGTGTGGGGGATGTGTTTGTGTGGATGTGTGTGTGTGTATTTGTGTGGATGTGTTCGAGTAGGCGTGGGAGATGTGTGTGGGCATGTGTATGTGTGGGTGTGTGGGGGATGTGTGTGGCTGTGGGGGAATGTGGGGATGTGTGTGGTGGATGTGTGTATGTGTTGGTGTATTTCTGTGGGTGTGTTAAAGTAGGTATAGGAGATGTGCGTGGGTGCGTGTGTATGTGTTGGTGTGTGGGAGACATGTGGGTGTAAGGTATGTGTGTTGGTGGATGTGTGTGTGTGTGTGTGGTGGATGTGTATATGTGTGAGGGGTGTGTGTGTGGGTGTGGAGGATGTGTGTTGGTGGATGTGTGTGTTGGATGTGTATATGTGTGGGGGATATGTGTGTGGGTGTAGGAGACATGTGTGGTAGGGGGATTTTGTGGATGTGTGTGTAGGTGTGTATGTATGGGGATGTGGGTATGTGTCTGTATGGAGGATGTGTGTGGTGGGATGTATATATGTGTGTGGGTATGTGGGTGTGCGTGATGGGGTATAGATGTGGGTGTTTGTGGAGGTGGGTGGGTGTATATGTGAGTGTGTGGGGTGTAGTGGGTGTGTGTGACGAGATGTATATAAATGTGTGTATGTGTGCGTGCGTACGCGTATGTGTCTGCATATGTATGTTTGTGTACGTAAGTATGTCTATATGTATGTATGTGTGTGTACGTGTGTTTATGTGTGTGTTTGTTCATCTTTGTGTGTGTGTGTGCGTGCGTGCATGTGCATGTGTATGTGTGTGTGTCCATCCCGTAATTGTTCCAGAATATGTCTACTATTTCTTCCTTAGTTGTAAAGAAAAGATCTTGTCACGCCGTGTGGTACATTGGAAACAGGGTTTTAGGTCCATTTTATTTTGTAACCCACGGCACGTAGTGGATGATGTGGTCAGCATCACGCCGGCCGCCTGTACTTCCTGGACTGAACATGTCCGACCCGGGACCCATTGCGGTCTGAAAAACCATTTCCGCTTCGACTGGGAAATGAACCCAGGTCCTTGCGCGCCTTAAAAAGATTACGAATGTAAATACATGTACAAGTGTATGAAATATGTATTCCAGACTCAAGTTGGTTTATATTTTATCAGTGTAGCTGCAGATCACCTTCGTTATGAGAATATGTATTTGAAGGTTAACTTCAACGATATCACTAAATCCATTTGAAAAGTTATTTCTCAGATACGTGTTTCTCGATCCGTGTCTACCTTCACTTTATCTTTCCATTGATAGGCCAGTTCCTTTAGCTGATATTTGCTATGTCACGACTTGCTTGTTGTCTTTCATTTAAGTCCAAGTGTAATTTTGCGTGTAGATTGAAGCCATACCCCCCAAAGTAAATGTAGACACGTACCAGCAATCACCATTATAAGGACATCCAAACATATGATTTTTTTTTTTTTTTAAAAGATAAATGATCAAAGGTAGATTTGTAGAAACTGTTTGCTGTCGTTGTGAGATATGGATTCTTGCCAAGGCATACACATGAAAGATTACAATAGGATGAATGAAATGCTTTGAAAAGTTGTCAGGATCACTGTAAGAAAGAATTATAGGAAAAGTAGACATCTAAATGAAGGCTGCAACAATTACATAATAAATATAAATATATATGTGATGTCTGTCCATCACTTGTGATGAAGACCACACTCATTGTTCAGCCGTGTGGACAATCTTTTTTTTTACTCTTTCCGCTGAAATGGGTGTAGTGTGCGGTAAGTCTCAAGCTCACTAACTCGCACTGAGCAGCTACCTTTGGCCAGTGGCAAGACATGATCAAGACGACTGGAGATAACAAAGGAAGCAGATTTGTTCTCGGGGTTTACTCCCGAAACCTTTCCCGTAAACAGTTATCTCGCAAGGCATATAAACATATAGACAGACATATATAGACAAATATATAGACAGACATTTATTAATTCCGAGCATCTAATAGGTTTACACCGAAATTAATCACAACGAGAGGCTGTAACAAAGACAATATGTACACGAGGACGACCAAGATCGATTGATGGTATTTGAGAAACACAGCTGGTAGGTCGTGAAAATCATCACATTATATATGGTGAACGAAATAGGATTGCACCTCCTCAACTAACGTATGTGACAGACGATATTTTTTTTTTTTTTTTGCGTTCGCCTTATTTCTCTATTCCCCAAGGCGTGTGTGCGTTACACTGTGGTTTTTATTTTGCGCCTGTCGGCCCAGTGCATCCGACTTCAGCATGCATTGTATGTAAGGGTCTGCTTCCTCCTGCATTTTCTAAGGGTTTGCTTCCCCGGGGTAACGGCCGGTGCTGTGATGGGGATCGAACCCAGCACCTTCCGGTTGTGAGCCGTGCCACTTAACCACTAGGCCACGCCGTCCCCGACAGACGATGTAAGATCAATGCCGCTTGGTAGTAGTGTTTACACAGATCCTTATATTTCTTTCATGCTTCAGTAAGGACACGGGACCACTAACACAGGTTGTTTCGCTGACACTTTGTTTGGCATAATGAGTTTGTGCCTGAGACATTTTGTTTGGCATAATTAATTTGTGTCTGAGGCACTTTGTTTGATATAATGAGTTTGTGCCTGAGACACTTTGTTTGGCATTACGTGTTTGTGTCTGAGACACTTTGTTTGGCATAATGAGTTTGTGCCTGAGACATTTTGTTTGGCATAATTAGTTTGTGTCTGAGACACTTTGTTTGGCATAATGAGTTTGTGTCTGAGACACTTTCTGTGGCATAATGAAGCTGTGTCTGTGAACACTTTATTTCACATAATGAAGTTGTGTCTGTGAACACTTTATTTCACATAATGAAGTTGTGTCTGTGACACTTTATTTGACATTATGAGGTTGCTAATTCCCAAATGCAACAATACTTATTTGGATTTTCCAACATGCAAAGTAGACGATGATCGCCTAGGTGGTAGAGCGACCAGAGCGGTTATATCTGATGATGAAAGAAGGGTCGCATCCTAGTGACGACACGCTTCAGTTACCCGGCTGTAAATGTGTAAATGACTTTCAGTTAAGGTAGACAAGCCAACGATGATAGCAATTAGCCACCCCAACGAAACAAAGCTCAGACTAAGTAATATGATATCCCAAACACTTCAACCCAAACAGTCAGTGTCTGCTAGGGCAAAGGTTTTCAAACTGCTCGTCGCGACTCCCAGGGGCGTCGCAACTCCCAGGTGCGTCGCGGACGCCGGCTAAGATCGTCGCGGTAGCGTGGGAAAAGTGTTGTGCTCGATATTATGAGCCAAGGCCCATCAATAAATATTGTTTATATAAAGTGTAGAACCCATCTCGGCAATTTATGCACAGGTCAAGGAAGCCACGGACCAAAAAAGCTTAAAACATCTATGCTATAGGACCACCTTTACCCCTTTGATAGAACCATATGAAATTGCATCTCCTACATCACTATGTCAACTCGATATAAAATCACATCTCTTTACTGCCTACATCACTATGTCAACTCGATATAAAATCACATCTCTTTACTGCTATGGTGGAAGAATATGTTATCACATCTAATTACTGCTATGATGCTATGACCATCTTCGCTTGCAATGGGCAACTATTATTACTTTGATAAAACTATATTGCGTCGATTATTTAATTTATATACAGAGACCAAGGACCCAAACGAGGAATTTCCAGAATTATTTCATCCAAAACTGAACGATATTATCGATTATGCTGTACGTTGTGAGAGCATGTTACGCTATTAGTAATCGATCTAGGCCTATATATTCCATAGTTACAGTTTGAGCGTGGGAAAGGT
>JAVGWX010000003.1:41680888-41805888 GCA_036924085.1 Ariolimax columbianus | reverse complement strand
CCAAGTACCCGTTTACAGCTATGTAATCTGGAGAGTTTCGTCAACTGGATGTCTTTGATAGGTAACTTCTGGCACTCAATGCACAATATGGCGCCAGAAAATAAAGAGAACATTTATTGTGCGTACTCTACTGCTATAATTATGAAAATACAAATGAAATTGACGATCGAATAGTTAAAGGTTAGAGTTCGACTCCCATTACTTTATTCGTTGCATTATATATTTGTGCATTTCATAAAGTTAGAGTTTGATTTACTTACATGACTATTGCTTGATTTAATTAGTTGCATGATTGATTTGTGATGCCATCCTACGTTCAATCCAACATAAAGACCTGTATCTGTCGATTCAACTTTTGCATGTCTTTATGTAAAGTTGCATTGTAGCCTTTATGTTTTTGATGGCCCAGCCAGTATAATGTATGTATGATCAGTTTAATGCGTGTGTTGTCGGTATAATGTTTGTGTCGTCAGAAAAATGCTTGTCTGGTCAATTTAAAGTTTGTGTTGTCAGTATAATACTTGTGTGGTCAAGATAATGCTTGTATGGTCAGTATTATGTTTGTATTGTCAGTATGTTTTTGATGTAAGTATAATGTTTGTGACGTCAATATAATGTTGTATGGTCAGTATAATGTTTGTGTGGTCAGTATAATATTTGTGGTGTCAATATAATGTTTGTGTTGTCAGTATAATGTTTGTGATGTCAATATAATGTTTGTTTTGTCAATAAAATGTTTGTGTGGTCAGTATAATGTTTATGTGGTCAGTATAATGTGTCAATGCTCAGTATAATGCTTGTATGGTCAGTATAATGTGTGTGTGGTCAGTATAATGGTTTTGTGGTCAGTATAATGCTTGTGTTGTTAGAATAATGTTTGTGTGGTCAGTATAATGTTTTAATGGTCACTATAATTTTTGTTTGGTCAGTATAATGTTTTTGATGTCAATAAAACGTTTGTGTGATCAGTATAATGTTTGTGATGTCAATAAAATGTTTGTGTGGTCAGTGTAATGTGTGTATGGTCAGTATAATGTTTGTGTTGTCAGTATAATGTTTGTATGGTCAGCATAATGCTTGTGTTGTTAGTATAATGTTTGAATGGTCAGTATAATGTTTGTGTTGTCAGTATAATGTTTGTGTTGTCAGTATAATGGTTGTATGATCAGTATAATGCTTGTGTTGTTAGTATAATGCGTGTGTGGTCAGTACAATGTTTGAATGGTCAATATAATGGTTGTGTTGTCAGTATAATGCTTGAATGGTCAGTATAATGTTTGCATGGTCAGCATAATGCTTGTATGGTCAGTATAATGTTTGTGTGTTCAGTATAATGTTTTAATAGTCAGTATAATAGTTGTCTTGTCAGTATAATGATTGTGTGACAAGCGGCTGGTAGAAGGAGTTGCATGTCCATTTCCTACCAAGAGAGCATGCATTAAAAACCTCGGTAAGACGTAGGCATTGTTTTATATCGGAGGTAAAATACTAACCTACCATGCACAGTGCGTGGTAAAATGCAGAGGCAAGCGCCTTTTATTCATCCGCACTGCAAACCAAAAGCGGCTGAATAACGGACTGGTAGAGCACTAGCTTTACATGGCAAAGGCAAGGGTGTTCAATTTGAACTACCGGCAGCTCCAGCCGACCCAGCTGTATATCGATATCTGGCTGCCGGCTAGGGGGGTGGGGAAGCGATGAAGGGAACTGGACCCCACCTCACACAAATCTGTGGCTTAGTACAATGAAGGCTCGAACACTTCAACACCGACAGCAGTTTATGCTATATGACTACCTTTACGTTTTACTTTAAATTGTCCAGGTGGACCTGACCCAAGCGGCAAAGCGCTGTAATGATCATTTAAAACAAATAAATGTATCTCAGCTAATGTCTGCGATAGAGGGACCAGAAATAAGCTGCAAGATATTAGGAGTTGTTATTGTTTATGAATGCGCATGAGTAGGTGTTCTCTTTTGTACGTTCTGAAAAGGACATTAAGTGACGGGTTCCAGTAGATTTCCATACATCCCGAGCGTGCTGATGAATGTGGACCGGGATCCTCCAGGCGGTTGTGCCATGCTTGGCTTCATCTGCGTGTCACTCACAACTAGGGGGATTATGTCGAGAGGAAATAGCCTGTTTCCAGGGAGTGCTACTAGGAAGCCGAGGTGAGGGTCTTGGACAGTATATTTTGCCTTACCCTGATTAACATGTCTAATCAGTATATTTTGCGTGACCAGACTCAAAGTCTTCCTCCTCATATATTATGAGAGACTTGTATAGTAAAGTGAAGGGTTGTCCTATAGTATTTACAATACTGTCAAGGAATGAAGTTATTAGATACTTCAGTATACTAAGTCATATTTTGTATGACCAGCTCCTTTTCTCGATGCTTTTTGCTTGCCTAGTCATATGTTAGAAGACTTGAATATACAAAGCTGAAACCGGTTCTATTGGAATGTAAGGCGCAGATATCGCAGCCTCGCTGGAAACCACAATGTCACAACGTCCTTTTCAGGATAAACGCCAAAAAAGAAGTAGAATAAGGTAGTAGAGAAGAAGAAGAATATAAAAATACTGTACGAACAAATTACAGTATTGCACTGGTACATTATAGCTACATTAAGAGCAGCAGGTTGTCTTAAGGTCAATACAGGAGAGCAGCCTGATTGGGGAGGGGGGGGGGAGAAGGGGGGATGTGTCCTCTAATGTTGGATGAAGATATATTATATCATTGTTCAACCCGGATGCAGATGTTATAAATATATTACTGGTTTCAGAACGTCAACGCCTACATGCACTGACAAAAACAAACACAAGAGGATTGATATAAGGACTAGAGAAACGCACTTTAAACCTTTAAGGAAAAAAAAACTTTTTAACTCATGGCCATGCACATCCTGGAGCATTCCAGCATTTCAACAGATGGCAGAGTCTGTAGTTGTCTTCTGTGTTATTGAAACATAGCTTTAGAAACAACACAGTCACCTACATGTTTAATATAGAAATGAACGAGCACAGCAAGCTTTCCTGGGGGTGAGGGGGGGGGGGGGAGGGGGGGGGTTTGGGGGTTGGGGAGGGCCAACGAAAAATAAGAAAACGGCGGAAGAATAAAGAAGGAGAAGTAGAAGAAGAAGATAAAAACAAAAAATTATAAGAAAATAAAGAAGGAAAAATAAAAAGAATCAGAGATAAAAAGGAAGAGGAAAGAAAGAAGAAGATGACAGAAAAAGAAAAAAAGGAAGAAGATGAGAGAAAAAGAAAGAAAAAGAAAATGAAAGAAAAAGGAAGATGAAGAAAGAAGAATAAAGAAGTAGAAAGAAGAAGAAAGAAGATGAAAAAAGAAGAAAGAAGAAGGAAGATGAAGAAAAAAGAAGCACGAAGAAGAAGGACGAAGAAATAAGATGAAGAAAGAAGACGAAAGAAGAAGAAAAAAGAAGAACGAAGAAGCAGAAAGAAGAAGTAAGAAGTAAGAAGAAGAAGGAAGAAGAAAGAAGACGAAAGAAGCAGGAAGAAAATGAAAGAAAAAGAAACAAGATAAAGGAAGAAGAAGGAAAATGAAGAAATTAGAAGGACGAAGAAGAAAGATGAAGAAAGAAGAAGGAAGAAGAAGGAAGATAAAGAAAACAGAAGGAAGAAAAAGGGAGATGAAGAAAGTAGAAGGAAGAAGAAGAAAGATGAGGAAAGAAAAAGAAAGAACAAGGAATATGAAGAAAATGGAAACAAAATAAAGGTAGAAAAAAGAATATGAATCAAGGAAAGGAAGATGATGTGAGAAGAAGAAGTTGAAGGAAGATGAAGAAAGAAGAAGGAAGAAGAAGAAGTTGAAGGAAGATGAAGGAAGAAGACGAAAGAAGAAGGAAGAAGATGAAAGAAAAAGAAAAAGATGAAGAAAAGAAGGAAGATGAAGGAAGATGAAAGTAGAAGAAAGATGAAGAAAGTTGAAGGAAGAAGATGGCAGATTAAAATGTAGAAGGAAGATGAAGGAAGAAGAAAGAAGATGAATGAAGAAAAAGGAAGATGGAGGAAGAAGAAGAAGTTGAAGGAAGAAAAAGGAAGAAGAATCAGCAGAAGAAGAGACACCATCTTATAACTTGTATAAAAGTTAAATTAAAGAGGCCAGTGCATCTGAAGTAGAACAATGAGCACCAGAAGAAAGCCAACCTGTTAATGATGCTTCGTGTCATTGTTAGTATTAATGATTCCAAATCTACGGGCCACACGAACATGAAACACAAAACAGCAGAGTGTGAGGCAATATGAAAGCAAACAATGTTGGATTGACGTTGTGAATGTAATACTATAGAGGCATGGCTTGAAAATGCCAATAGCCACACAGATGACATATGAATGAAAACAGCATCTGGCTGCGATGTTTGACGTCATAAGTGGACATAAGAGATGATTATGAGATGAGATGAGATTATTAGTGTTCTTACGGCAGAGACAATATTCAAATACTTTATTTGCATATTTACGTGTGAAGGTAGAGTAAACATAGACAAGGTACGGTAATATTAACCAGGCTCGTCCCAAACAAGGTCAACTAGCCTTACTGCCTAGCGTCTATTACGGTTATATTTGGATACATCAATCACCACGGCATTTAATCACATTGTTAGGGTGCGCCGGAGATGTAAGGTTGAGGAACAAAGGTTGCTTATACCTGCAGTCACTACGCAGTGGGCAGGCTACTTTTTTATATTAAACCCCCGATACAAAAAATCTACAAGTTACTTAAGTTTTGAACCCGTGTCTCCTTTTATTAAGATACCAGGATAACAACTGTCCAGCCATCCGTTCCTATTTCGGTCAAACAAAAATCGCATCAGAAATTGCTGAGTAACTCCTTGGGCGCAGATAGCGCGTCGATTGTTGTAGGCGTAGACAACGGGAGAGATGTAGTTGTGGTTTTATGCTTCGTAAAGAACAATTCTAAGACTTGCATTTTAGTCTTCGATAACTTGCATTCTTTTGTTCTAATTCAGGCAACTGTTTATTTATGGGTAGACTGGGGCGTGTAAGAGACGGAAGGAAATCAATCTGACTGTTTATTTATGGGTAGACTGGGGCGTGTAAGAGACGGAAGGAAATCAATCTGACTGTTTATTTATGGGTAGACTGGGGCGTGTAAGAGACGGAAGGAAATCAATCTGACTGTTTATTTATGGGTAGACTGGGGCGTGTAAGAGACGGAAGGAAATCAATCTGACTGTTTATTTATGGGTAGACTGGGGCGTCGTGTAAGAGACGGAAGGAAATCAATCTGACTGTTTATTTATGGGTAGACTGGGGCGTGTAAGAGACGGAAGGAAATCAATCTGACTGTTTATTTATGGGTAGACTGGGGCGTGTAAGAGACGGAAGGAAATCAATCTGACTGTTTATTTATGGGTAGACTGGGGCGTCGTGTAAGAGACGGAAGGAAATCAATCTGACTGTTTATTTATGGGTAGACTGGGGCGTGTAAGAGACGGAAGGAAATCAATCTGACTGTTTATTTATGGGTAGACTGGGGCGTGTAAGATACGGAAGGAAATCAATCTGACTGTTTATTTATGGGTAGACTGGGGCGTGTAAGAGACGGAAGGAAATCAATCTGACTGTTTATTTATGGGTAGACTGGGGCGTGTAAGAGACGGAAGGAAATCAATCTGACAAAAATGAGACGGAGAGAGGAACATTACGCATTAGCTGCATAGAAAGTAACTATAAAAATATAACTTGAGGAAGGAAGGAAGTGATTAGACCGATTGCAAATCTGAATATTAATTATAGCCTCGGGGAAAAGGAAAAAGCGAGAGGAAGGCATATCCGTGATAATAAATATAAAAAGAACAAAGTATAACACTAATCATAACACCACATTTGGCACAACAAAAGAAAATGTTTCTTCTCACAATGCGTAAGTAGTACAAAAAAACATGCAGCTGCAAAGTGGATATGGCCGTTTACGTCAAGGTGATAGAAACTTCATTATGTTCAGTCTGCACTTGTATGAGATGTGGTAATGATATCCTTCCCTTAATGGCTAACTGTTACTTACACAGAACAGACTGGTGCCCATTTTACAACATGATAATGAATTAGATTCTTCTACTGCAGAAGTAACTCATGTGTAGACATGCGGTTCGCCCGGAGTACTGCTCCGTTCATGTGTAAGTGCTTTTCATTTCTCCTTGAGCGTTTAGAACTGATCGCTGACTTTTCATGATGGTCTTTACACACTTTTATAACCAACACGATTGTGTCTGTGGATGGAAGTGTCGCACTTTCGCCTAAATGATGTTTACTATTGTATCAACTAGTAGCAAGAGTTTTAGCTTGTCGATATAGAAGGAAATCGTCTTATTCTTCTTCTTACCATTATTATTATTTTTCATCATTCATCCTTAAAAAAAACGTTAAGTAACTTTATGCCGTACTTTTTTACAGCGAGGCTGCAATTTTTACGCGTTTCTGTCCGATACATCCGGATTCAGCATGGAATTTTTGGGAACAGTTTTGCTTTCTCTCTTTGATCTCTATGCTCTCAGCCAGGCTGCGCGGGCGCAGTCTGTTTCAGAGGCCACCAATTGAAGAGGAATGGAATCTTGATCAGTTCTGATTCGCTGGCTCTAACGCAAGCAGTCAGTTATGGTTCTGTGGCTGCTGTAAGCTCATTCACTGCGTTTTCGGCAGCAGAAGAAAATAATAGTATCTGGAGAAAAGACATTATTCAAGCGTGTTAAGGGGAGTGTTCTTGTATAACCTGGAGGTTTTTCTTACCTGTCCGACTGAAGATGAAAAGATGCAGCAAATTTTGTAACGAGAATATAAATCAATCATCCGTGACAGGGATGTCATCTTAACCTTTGAGAACCTCAGTGTAAGAGACTGATGGATCAGTTAATCAAAAAAGGACAAGATGTGACAGAGTAGACATTATATAGAATTGTAAAACACCTTATTTAGAATAGGACGATAGGAGTTACTACATTAATGAAGTGAATTTCACCCGACAAGGATGGACAATGTTATGCGGAGTTGTTATAGGGGTGTCAAAGGTAATGGTGTTAAAGTTAATGCCATCAAATTTGCCGATGATCAAGCGATAGTGGGAGGATCAGTAGCAAAGTTGCAAATGCTGCTTGAAAAAATTAATAGCACGGCTAAAGAGTTTGGCATGAAAATAAACATCGAAGACAAAGACTTTGGTAATATCCAAGCAACAAAGGCAAATAAACATATCCATCAATGTAGAAATAATCGAACACGTACAGAAGTTTACATATTTGGTGCAAATCAAAACAGAAGATGTCCGCAATGAGACAGAAATTAAGGCAAGGATTGCAATGGCAAAAAAGGGCTAAAGAGAAAAACAGAAATGGTTAATCTCAAAGAATATCAAGGTAGAACTGATGAAAAGAATAATCGTCACTCATATATAGTCAATTGTGCTGTTTGGGGCTGAAACATGGACTCAATCAAAGAAGGATGAAAAAATATTGGAAGCTTTTGATATGTGGTGATACCATAGAATGACAAGATTTAGTTGGACAGAAAGAAAATCCAATGACAATCTACTCATGACGTGGGCGCACAGAGACACACATTGAATATGATTCAAGAACGTCGGTTGAGTTAACTGGGTCATAATCTGGAACATGAAAGTCTTCTTCAGAAAATACTAGAGGACAAGATCCAAGGGAAGAAAGGACCTGGGCGACCAACACTCACCTTTACATCACAGGCATGCAGAAACATTAAAGTTCAAACTTATGCTGCAATGAAGAGAACTGCATAGGATTGGGTCAAATGGAAAGACATACTCATAAAACTTTACAACCAGTCTCAGGACTAAACCAGATGATGATGATGATGAGGGTGATGAATTCACTGGAAGTTGGAAATACCATATTTACGTTTTTTTCAATAATGTGAAATTTGGAAACAACGTTTCGTTAATTGGAATAATATGAAATAACTAAACAATGTTTAGCTAATTTGAATTCAATTGAACCACTAAAACAATGTTTAGTTAATTTAAGTTATCTGAATGATAAATCAGACTTATGTGTGTAGAAATAAATAATAAAAGGCGAATCAGATAATGTGGTAAAATAATGCAGAAGTCATTAAGTGGAAATATAAATTCATGTGAAATTGCTAAAAATACTACAGTAACACAAAAAGCTGATTGTTCAAATGAAAAAAAAACGTTCAGGCTGATAACAACAAGTATATGAACTTTCATAAAGTAATGTATTACATTAAGATATAACTATTTAATGTTATAGCGTAGACGGCAGTAGCGGATATTTACATTTGTTCACCACAGCTACTTCATGAACCAAGCCTCGCTGGTCGTATATTTTGGATATAATCGCCCATGGTTGGGATATTTTGCACAGGTATTCGGTGTTGTAATTTCCAGACGCCCTGTATGATATCTCGGTTGCAGAGAGTTTAACTGATTACGGGCAGAGGCACAGTCTTTAACATTTCATTAAAAAAGAAATAATGGAATAGAAATATGGAAATATTCTTTATTTTAGTGTGTGCTAAAAATGAATATTTATTTTTCATCGACAAGGTATCAGCTATAAATTACACAAACACAAAAAGAGCAACCTGACGTTAAAAAAATCTGTTATAAATTAAATACGTACAATGCAAGGGATCAACGCAAATTACAACAGCGAAAAATAATACGGATAGCGAATTTAAGCATAATTACAACTGAAGAGGAACGTGCTTTAAATCTGACGAAAACAAAGCAATAATCAACTTTAAAAGGCAATGAAAATCGAAGGAAAGCAAAGCAATAAACAACTGAATTTGAAAAAATGTAAGACGCAAGAAATCAAACGAATTAATTAAAAGTAAGAACATTACACGATGACATTTTGGATAAGTCTGACTCCATTATTGCTGGATTGATCCTTCAAGATAAGTCGCTGCAGTGTGGTCACAACGTAGCCCCGAGAGTCAGCAGGCATTGCTAATATTCCTAGACATGTTATCTGCAAAACATTTCTCCACCATTGACGACAGTATCAATATAGTGCACCTTTATTGACATAATGCCGTTGCGTGTGTACTCCACTGCTTTATCTAACTTAAAAAGGAATACTTCTAAATTATGTGAAGGAAGTGATACACCTAGGAATGTCAGAAATATTGCCCCATAAAGATACCGGTTTTGAATTTAATCGGGCAAGGCATTCTGCAGTCTCACGTTGGCTCAACTACTTCTTTATAACTATGACCAAAGTATGGATTTCTATAGAAATGCTTAGACTGATAAGAAAAATAACAAAAGCATGTAGCTGAACTTTTATTAGGTATTTTATTACATTAATATATACATATTCAAGGTCTAAACGTAGAAGTAAGCAGCCGATATTTAAACATGTTAACCAGAACTGCTTTCTGAACCCTAGCTTCCTGGTGTAGTGTTTTAGAAGGCCACGCCCACAGTTGGATTAGCACAGGTAAAACGTATTAAGTTTCAACTGTGTTTGTCATTTCAGGACGTCCTGTGTGACCCGTTAGTTTCTGGGAGTCTAACCGTTTACGTCGGGATGCAGTGTTAGCTATTTATATGAGAAAGAAATGTTTAACGCCAGTTCACTTGTCAATAAAGGTTTAGCTTTTATAATAAGAAAGATTTAAGTAGTAACACTTCTTTTACTTACTGTTGACCGTGTTTATGTGGAAGCATGTCGTAAAATCTATGTTTCTAGAATCGACTGCTGTCGCACCCATTAAAATAAGCCGCGAAAACATCTGTAAAGTTCAAATATGACCTATGTCCTTTTATAAATAACTAAAATAAGAATGATCTTACAGCTTGATACATATAATTGAGTATTTTAAAATATCTAGCAGTAATACAAAATGTGTATATTTAATTTCGGTTAAAAAAAATGTTACCCGAAGAAGATGTATGTACTGTACTGTCTTTTTGGTATTAGGATCAAATAAGTGTACAGTAGAAGTTGATTGTCTACACAAATGTAAAGTGCACCATGAACACAAACTGTTTGAGAAGCACTGCCGCAGACCATAGGTAGTGGAGTCTTAACAGACGTGAAGGTATGCAGGCATTCGTGTTGGTTGATTGGTTATAGTCATTTGTATAACTCGGGATTGGCTAAGTATGTGTTCGTGTGGGTGATGCAAATATGGACATAATATAGATGTTTCATGTGTCATGATCCAGCATACCGGTGATACCATAGCAGTTGATCTTCTAGTGACTCATGACTGCTGTATATGTTTTCTCTGCTGAGTTACTAAATCATTGATCGATCAATATTCTTCCAGGGAGTACATTTCTAAGTATATGCAAGTAGCTGTTTCAATATTTTACAGATGTTGTTTCTACAGCAAGGTTTATCGCAGTATTATTAATTTATGTTACAAGAATTAGTATTCTATAGGACAGTGGTACAAAACAGCGGGGATCCACCTTTCAAGTGAGACCTCTGTTGGCTATGGTTGTTTACATGTTTCGTCTTACGGGCATTTTTTGTACATGTTAAAAACATTATACCATATAATAGTTAGCGAACTTCTATACTATACTGAATGAAGGGAAATGGTGCACATATTTCTCATGCGTCATCTATTGTGGTGGAAGTTACACGAGACAGTGACATGTTATCCACATTTATATAATAATATGTTGTGTATACTTCTGTAAGGATTAAGTCGTGCGTGTCCTTTGTAATACCACTACAGTTGGTGTTCTTGTATGGAGCTAGCGTCAAAGCATTTATCTGCTTCTTTGCAATTTGTGTGGCCCTTTGTTTGAAGAGATTACCGATTCTAACGATGAGATTATCAACTCGAATAGTGAGATTACCAACTCTAATGATGAGATTACCAATTCCAAAAATGGGATTGCCAACTCGAATGATGCAATTATTAACGCTAATGATAAGATTATCAACTCTAATAACGAAATTACCAACTCTAATGAGGAGATTACTAACTCTAATGAGGCGATTACAAATCACACGAGAAGATTACCAACTCCAATGATTGGTTACCAATTCAAATAAGGAGATTTCCAATGCTAATGATAAGATTATCAACTCTAATGAGATTTTCAACTCTAATGAGAAGATTACCAACTCTTATGTTTGGCTCCACACTTAGTAATACTTTTCAAGATGTCTGGTAGAGTACAGTGGTTCTATTCTGTTCTCTTTAATGCGAGGCCACATGATCAACACGAGGCAATTGTAGGACATGAAGAAGATCACATATCAGATAGATAGATCAAATGACGGAACAATTCATTTGAATACACCTGATCCAGCACAAGAAACCATATCTCCCTACGTCACTTTCCCCAGCACAAGTGAACGAGAAATGTCAAGTAAACCGTAACCTGAGCCGACATGGCCTGTGCCTTAAGGCCCAGCACATTTAATGTTATCAACTAGTGTTTTATAAATTGATTTAAAAAGCATTGTTCATTTAAAGTTGATGTTATTTTAAATTATTGTTGCTGTTGTTATTGTTGTTAAAATCGACTCGTTTGTTGTTCAATCTTGACGATGGTATTGGGTTAAAGTGCCTTGCCTTACATACAAAGGCCTACTAAAGTCGGTAGACCCGGCCACTGCTGACTGTAGTGCAATGCGAAGCTTCTAAGAAAGCTCCCCACTCTAGTGATCACAGTGTTGATTCCCACCTCGTTGGTCAAGATTACAAGTATGTAACACGGCCTGTTTCCATGAACTCAACGAGAACGCTAGGAAGTGTCTTGATCAATATTTGTCACCAAACCCTTCTAGTTTTAACTCCTACCTTAGATGACTGGTGCTGTCAGCCAGGGAACTCACAACTTAGATACGCTTGCGTTCTTTTGCTGCTCAGTTTTGTTCTCTGTCAAACTTGTGACCAGTCTAAAGCCGAAGTAGTCCTGTAAAAAATCCTTCCTCGCACTTGACATTGTACATATCTGGGTTTGCAAAACTGCCGTTTGTAATACTTTCAAGGATACACATTAACTGATCTATCGACGCGATAAGAACTTGAAACGTCTTCTGAATATCAACTTCAGTAGTTAGTTCGCAAGATGTCAAAGAGTTAAATGCCTTAATCTTAGTCGACCTGTACGTCTACAAGGGTGGTTGCCCATGTGTAGATCTCAACTCTTGTGCGAGTTGGTGGTAGACGGTACATACATTTCTCTGCTTAGCGGGAAGGGCTTGAGAATTACTACGTTTGTTGGTCTTGTGGCGGTCCCAGCTCGGTTTTCAGTCGGTTATGTCTATTGCACGCGTTGTCCAGCAGTGAACATCAGAGTCGCGAGCGCTGTGCAGCTCGAGCAAATCTTGCCACCTAGTGGGGGGGGGGGGGGGGGGGGGTTGCATTCCAGAAGATCTCTTTTCGCTTTGTGGGTACCTCAGAGTGGCTGCTGTGCTTCATCGCTCTTCTTTCTTTCTGACTACATGGCCAGCCCAGCGTTGCTTGGAGTTGTTGACATGCTGCAGGACATCCTTGAGTGACATTACCTGAATGTCATTGTTGTGTAGGTACATCTGTCACCATTGGTTAAGTGATAGGCATTCGAGACAGTGCTCAAGCACGTATTGCCTTTAGCTGGTTCTCCGAGGCTTTTATCAGAGACCATGTTTCACTGACACAGCATGACGCTGGTAGGACCACTAAATTGAATAGGCCTGCTGGCAATCTGATGCCTCTCATGGCGTGTATTGCCATCGATCGAGTTTGAAAGCTGCCCAGCCAGCTTGTTGGCGCCTAGCATCTCGGGTATCAGGTTATTCTCCCCATTAGGAGACGGCCCAAGTAGATGTATTCGTCGGCATCCTCTACAGCTGTTTCGTTTAGGAGCACGGAGCTGGGCTCCGCAAAATGGTTGTGATTAGCTTTTGTTTTTCCTATGTTTATGATGAGGCCTGCTTTCTTGCCCTTAGCTTTAATCGATGCTAGAATATGTATCTCTTCGGTTGGTGTCTCTGAGTACAGAAGTTAAATGTTGCACTTATAAATGCTTTCGAGTCCATTCCGCCTCATTTCTCAGAGCCCCATTTGTTATCAAGGATATTTTTACTTGCGAATGTTGCACTGTCATCTATTTCATATTTTGTAAGCGGTACATTTCGATGGAACTGGCAACAGACATGTTGACCGCTTTTCCTAAAATCATTGTGAAATCTACACATGCACCGACACATTGTTTTGACTCAAATCACCGAAGGCGTTCTGGACATCAAAGTTACTGCAAGTGATCTTGTCAAAATATAAATCCTTTTATCCTTGATGCCCGTTTACTGTGCTGCATTATAACTGCTAAATTGCGTGGTTCAAACACTTGTTTGGACAAAACAGATCCAAATGGATACAGGCCCATCAGCCTACTGAGCTGTGTCGGCAAGCTGATGGAACGGATGATAAACACCAGACTGATGTGGCACCTGGAAGAAAAACGAATACTAATTCCACAGCAAGCCGGCTTTAGACAGCACAGATCCACTGAGGACCAGGTCATCCTCATAGCCCAGGAGATAGAAGATGCCTACCAGGCACAGAAACACACAGTAGCTGTTTGGGTGGATCTGGAAAAGGCATTTGACAAAGTCTGGAAAGACGGACTTAGGGTCAAGCTAAGAAGAAGTGATGTTTGTGGGAAAATGTACAAGTGGATCAACCACTACCTCAAACAAAGAACGGCCAGAGTCCAAGTACAAAGGCAGATGAGCAAAAAGGTGACAATCGAGCAGGGAGTACCCCAAGGGGGAGTACTGTCACCCACACTCTTCCTGGTATATATAAACGATATTACAGAGAATATACCAAGAAAAGTCCATAGCTCAATGTTTGCAGACGATCTGGCTATGTGGACCTCTGAAAAGAATCTCACCATAGCAAGAAATCGGATGCAGACGGCCCTAACATCGCTGGAAGAGTGGGCGAACTCATGGCTGGTCAAGATAAGCGAGGAGAAAACCACATGCACAATATTCTCGCTTTCATTAAAACCCAAAAATACCAAGTTAAGTTTAAATGGCAAATTCCTGCAGCCAAACGACAACCCAACCTATCTGGGAGTCACATTTGATCGGCGCATGACATGGAAAAGTCAGATTGAGAGAAACCGAATGAAAGCCAGAGAAAGAATGGCAATCATGAGGAAACTTGCTGGCACAAGCTGGGGAGCAGACGAAGGCATACTAAAGAAACTGTACACTGGAAGAGTGAGACCAGTTCTCGAGTATGGCATTGGGGCATAAACAACAGCAGCGAAGGCGAACTTCGATAAAGTTAGCAAACTTCAAAACCAAGCCATGAGAATTATAACAGGAGGCATGAAGTCAACGTCAATTGTAGAACTTGAAAAGATTACAAAACTGCAATCCATGACCGACAGAAGAGACTGCAGAGCCCAGCTGCAGTCAGAGAAACTCCGAAGACTGACCGACCATCCAATGCACCAGAGACTAAACAATTTGGGAAATGGGAAACTAAAGCGGAGAAAATTTGCAGAAATAGCCAAAGCAAAGATGCACGAAGATCTCATAAACGCACTAACAACACCAAAACCCTTCACTACTGTACGAAAACCTACCTGAAGGCAGGATATATTTTCAGAGGTGGTAGAAAATTATTATTATTATTATTATTACTATTACTATTACTATTCCTATTACCAGCTGAACCGAAGAGAGCAGGTCGTTGTCTTCAGACTTCGCACTGGCCACAATAGACTGAGGTACCACCTATTCAACAAATTGAAGATAGGTGGTACCGACGAATGCCCGTGCGGTACTGGTAAAATGACCGCGGAACATCTGCTGCAGAACTGCCCGACATACGAGGATCAGAGAGAGCAGATGTGGCCATCACCAGTGGAACTGCAAGACAAGCTCTATGGCAGTGGCGACAGCCTCAGGATGACCGCCGCTTTTTTCGAAAAAATAATGGTTACTGTCTGACTGCGTACGAAGAAGAGGAAGAAACACTTGTTTTCCGCTGAGTTCAGTTCATCCCGTAACCCATCAGGTCGTTGGGGCACACATGAAGACACTCACAAAATCCCACGCCATCCCTCTATGCCTGTCCCCCCTGTCGTATCTCACCGGGACAAAGGCCTGACCACTCAGTGATGTTGTCCACCCATCTCTTCCTTTTACGTGCTCGCCTTCTCTGTCCCGGTACTGAACCAAAGAGTAACGAGTTGGTAATTCCGTTGGACATCGCGACGTGCCCGCACCAGGCTATCTTTCGTCTTTTAATAGCTGTGAACAGATCTTCAAAAGGACCAATAGCGTCTTCAACTCTCTGACGTATTTCTACGTTCGTGACACGATCTTTATATGTAACATTTAGGAGTTTTCTATAGCATCTCATTTCCATCCCATGTATTCTGCAATGGATATGTGCAGTAATGGTCAAGGTCTCGCCGGCATACATAAATATTGATAGCACCAAAGAACGCATTAGTCTAACTTTTATGCCGAGGGCGAGCCGCTTGTCTTGCCATATAGGTTTTATCCGAGTCAGCGCCGCTGTTGTTTGTGCTATTCTTGTAATTACCTCTGGCTTCGATCCCTCTTCACTGATCAATGATCCCAGATATTTGAAACGTTTTACCACCTCAAGTTCCTGCCCATTTGCCTCTATTACAGATTTAAACCCTGCTATGTAATTGGTCATGAGCTTTGTTTTATCTGCATTTATTTCCATACCAAAACTCAGGGCAGCTCTATCCAATCTACCAATCAACTCCTGGAGTTTCTTTTCTGTGCATGCCAATACATCAATATCATCAGCAAATCGGAAGTTTGTGATAAGCCTGTCACCTGTTTTAACCGTGCCAACATGTCATTTTAAGGTCGTCTCCATTATTCTCTCCAAGAATATATTGAAGAGTGTTGGGGAGAGTATACATCCCTGTCTCACACCCACCGTCGTACGGAACCAATCGCCTAGCGTTCCCTCTACCGAGACTGCGCTTGTCTCCTGCTCATAAAGGTTTCCAATTTCCCTCACAATATCACTGTTGAACTTATAATGCTTCATTATTGACCATGGCGCCGCTACCATTAAAAAAATGCAATCCATTGCCAGCATCAACGGTTTTTACCTAAGCCATTCCTTAACTGCTAATTGATGACACTAAATCATTTCAGTCAAGAATTAATGTGTTTTTTCTAGATTTGTTAATATTTTTTTAAACAAATATTATTTCAATTTAGCAGATGAAAAGTAAATGCTGTCCTCGAGCAGAATTAACATATGGTCAGGTCCATGACGGGTTAGAGACAAACTTCAGTATACTAAGCCTGAGCTTGTGTGAGGTGGGATGGTAGGTTCCATGAAGGGTTAGAGACAAGCTTCAGTATACAAAGCCTGAGCTTGTGTGAGGTGGGGTGGTAGGTTCCATGAAGGGTTAGAGTCAGACTTCAGTATACTAAGCCCGAGCTTGTGTGAGGTGGGGTGGTAGGTTCCATGAAGGGTTAGAGTCAGACTTCAGTATACTAAGCCTGAGTTTGTGTGAGGTGGGGTGGTAGATTCCATGAAGGGTTAGAGACATACTTCAGTATACTAAGCCCGAGCTTGTGTGAAAGGGTTAGAGACAGACTTCAGTATATTAAGCCTGAGCTTGTGTGAGGTGGGATGGTAGGTTCCATGAAGGGTTAGAGACAGACTTCAGTATACTAAGCCTCAGATAGCTTCTCCTTCCCTAACCGTAAATCAATACCCATTTGCAGCTGGGTTGGCTTTAGCCAGTTGTGGGATTTGAAATCCGTACTTAGTCTGTGAAAAGCTATTGCTCTATCACTAGACTAATAAAAAGCTCTATTTGAACCTAGAACACATCTTTTTTGTGTGTGCTGTTATTGTTTGTTCTGTTCTCGAGAACGGCCTATTTCATTGGAAAGGTCGACTGGCGTCTGTTACTGTTCTCGTGTCAAATGTTTAGCATTTCAGCTACAATAACAGTCAAGGTTGGCCTGGGCAATAACTGTTGTCGGAGATGAAATGTTAGAAGCATCAGTACACTAGGTCTCAGCTTTCTATGATATTGTGTAACCAGTCCCAGTTCTCGCTACCTTACCATCCAAAACAGCCAGTCCAGTACCCATTTACAGACCTGAAACTGAATTCGGTACATCTGCTTCAAGAAGAAAACGCTCTAACCAAGTTACTGTTCAGACCGAAATATATCGATACAATAGATAAAAGAGCCAACGACTCGCTTACCCAGGGGTTCAGAAGAATCAGTCATGCCACAAACTATGCATTTACTTACACTGTAGATGTTTAACGCGCAGCGATCGAATCATGTAGGATATAAATTCATGAATAGCCAATTATTGGAATTTGCCCTTTCCTATCAGTCAGAAGAATGTAACACACTCGGAGAACTGTTTTTTTCCAGATCTACATAATCTATTATTTCCAACAGGTAAGGCAAGTACGTCAATGCCCATGTAAAACTTAACTTGAGGTATGATTGCTAAATTTAACCTCAATCGTTAGAATATCACGTATTAAAATCCTGCTGGGCTGGTTTTGTGACATAGTACAGGCACGTCCACAAGTGTCAGTCAACTTGCGTTTGCGCAACATATTTGTTATACACTTATGGAGTTTCTTTTACCTGAATGTCGGACTATAGATGTGGTGTTGATAAAAAGCACATCTTTCATCGTATGAACTTAAGAAAATTGTAATTTCAGTTCACGGTGGTGACTACAGGAGTACAAGGAATTGTGTGTGTCTTAAGCCGAATAGAAGGTACTCAATCAAGCGTATAGAGCATTTTTTTCGAATTAGATATAATACTGGTAAATATTTAACTTAGTTCTCTGGTTTCTATTGTGTTGTAATGCATGCTGAAATCGGATGCACTGGGCTACGGCGCATAACACAGTGCAACGCAGTGCATTTAATAATGACGGACACCAAAATGTCTCAACGAGATAGTGCTCGACCCAATGGGTCCGGCCAGGTGGGAAGAGTGCCGATCCCTCGTCTCGAAGGGGTCTACCAAATGCTACTGGTGGTTCCAGGGTACGGACAGCTAAGGACACCACTACTGACCAAAACACAAAGAGAACGACTCTAAATATACTCCAATGGCAGAACATATTCTACTGTCCTGTCCACTGTACATCGACAAAATAAGTAGCCTTTGTACGGAATAGTACAGAGCCTTGAGTCAACTGCTGCCTTCGTTAGAATAATTTAAGTTGAGGTTTGAAAACAAACCAGGAAGAAGGAAGATTGCCAAGATAAATATATATTTAGCTTGAAACTGTGATAACAACTATAATTGCTCTAATGTATAAATGGATTGTAATCATGCTGGAGATTCAATAACCGAAGGAGGTGTATAAGAGAGAGAAAAGGGATGTGAATTGGGGTGGTGGGGGCGGGGGGGGGGAGGCGCAGAGAGAGAGAGAGAGAGAGAGAAATACATAGCAAGATGATGACGATTCTTCTATCGCTCCACGTGAATCATGTTTTAACTACATGTGGTTCCTTTATATAGAAGCCTGTATCCGAGACTTCGCAATGATGAAACAAGTTTTACGTGATGTGTTTTCTGGCCTCTTACAAGACCTCTTTTGTTGCCTTTTACGACATGCATGTCAGATTGTATTGCTCCAATTGTGTTAAACATGGACACCACTCAGATAACGTGGCGACAAGGAGAGAGAGAGAGAGAGAGAGAGAGGGAGAATTAGAGAGAGAGAGAGAGATGCGTGCGTGTGTATTATGGATATATGTTGTTAAATGCCTAGAATGAGCAAGATTACTCTTTTGTAGCCCTGAAAATGACGTTAACTGGCGGACTGCAGTGGCTGTCCTTACATCCCGAGCGTGCTGGTGAAGGTGGATTGGGGTCCTCCATGCGGTTGTGCTATGTTTGGCTTCATCTGCTTACTAATATAGGGATCACGTCGATCCCCTGCCTCGTCATATATAAGACCCTAGAAGAAATTGTCCGAACCAGACAGCGATGAATGCTAAGTTTTGCTAGTCCTAGAGTCTAGTTACTAGGTGACATAAAACGAATTTAAAATTTAAAAATGGCATGGTCTTTGGTCCCACAACGGCCAAAGTCATGCAGCGAAAGATAATTAGACTAACTGAGGGAAACAGTAACAACAGGACTGAAAAAAATAACGAACAAAAGCAGTTCAATGGGAATCAATAAAAGAAAACAATAATAGGCATGTACGGATTGCTGATCATATAAAGAGACGCACACCTCAAAGTAACTCAGACACAGACATGGGAGTAGGCTATGAAGATACACACATCTCAAAGTAACTCAGACACAGACATGATAGTAGGCTATGAAGATACACACATCTTAAAGTAACTCAGACACAGACATGGGAGTAGCCTATGAAGATACACACATCTCAAAGTAACTCAGACACCGACGGATGAATTGACTATGATGTCGTGACTTTTACACCGTCAGACGAGTTCTCGTGACGTTTTCACCGTCAGACGAGTTCTCGTGACGTTTTCACCGTCAGACGAGTTCTCGTGACGCTTACATCACAAGACGAGTTCTCGTGATAAACTCGACCATTGTTTGGAGGTCCTCTTTAGCTCTATAGCTCTGTATACATTTGAGTGTAGCGTTGAATAGTTCGGTCAAAGTATGTTATTATAAGAAGTATTCCCAACTCGGATTATCTGATTCTGTGTTACTTTGGTTTGTAGCTGTCCTTCGCCATCTCTTTACTCTGCATGAAGGTTTCGAGTAGGAGTGGGTCAGTACCTTTAATTTACTAAGCGCTAGTATGAGAGTGCAGATCTATTAAAGCTTTTCTATAAATTATTTAACTTGCACGCACAAGCTAGTATATTGTATAAATATTATTACTGTGGAAAGTGGAAGACAATGGAAGGTGGAATGAGAGAGGCGGGGAAGGGATGAAGCGAGAGTGAGAGCGAGAGAGAGGGAGAGAGAGGGAGAGAGAGAGAGCGAGAGAGAGGGAGAGAGAGAGCGAGAGAGAGGGCGAGAGAGAGAGCGAGAGAGAGAGATATAGTGAGAATCAATATATTTGTAATGGGTAGCTTACAGATTTATTGATGGGGTTTCATTTGAATTTTCTTTACAAGCCTGTCTAATTATGATTGTGTCTGGCTAACTGATACGCACAATGTGTTTCTGAAATGTTCAGAATCGGCAACTTGTTTTGGATCTAGCCCACTTACGCTTTACCGGCAACTTGTTTTGTATCTAGCCCACTTACGCTTTATTGGCAACTTGTTTTGGATCTAGCCCACTTACGCTTTATCGGCAACTTGTTTTGAATCTAGCCCACGTCCGCTTTATTTTTTTACCACTTCATTTTGGAGAAAATAAATTTATCACATTACAATTACTCATTGAGACCCCTTTTTTAAGGTATTTGATATATTTCATTGGGAAATTAAGATTATTTGAGGCCTAGTATACTCGAGTTTCTGCACTTTAATTTTAGTATATCCTCCTCTTGCAAATCGATGATACCATTTGCAAGTCCGGTATAGTAACAGTGAGGCTGGCATCAAACGGTTTTGAGAAAAACTTAAACATTGTTGTGATGCAAAAATTTTAAAACGCTCCACAAATTGGCAATGGGTGTCATTAACGGTGTCGTCGATATAGCTTGTGAAATTAACATGAGATGTCTTCTGCTCTTCAAGTTTTACAAAGAAATTAGTGTTTCTTTTACACTGGTTACTCTTTTACAGACTCAGTTTATTCTTGAAGACTATAACGTGACCATAACGTTTGCTTACAGGTAGTTGTCTTGTGTCTGTAATTTGAGTTTAAGATACATTCAATGATGGGTCATGTCAACTAAAAATCGCAGACTGGAAGGTCCACAGAGAGTCTGAACACTTTGGCATGCGCGTTTCCTTCGTGAACAGTACGGCGTGAGAATGAAACATTAAGATGTCAATTCAAATCTGACAAGTGGTATTTCATTTTGTCAACCACACCTGAATTGTGATTGATCATCGCTGTTATCACTTCATAAAACTTGTCCCAACCTAATCCAACATTTTAAAGGCGAGCTCCAGCGCTTTGAAAATTGTATCGCCTACAATGGTATCATTACGTGGGTGTAACGCTAAGATGTTCTCCATCATGTTGAATAATGTGTCTATACCCTTAATGAAGCTAAATAGCTGTGCTGTGTCTGCTGTTACTGTTCGATTACTTAAGCAGACGGAGAATGACGCGCAATTTAACTCCCGCTCTTTTCAGCTTCTCTTTACATCTTCTACTACATTATATATGCGTGTTCCGACAGTTCTGCGGGATAAACTCACTTGCTCAAACATATGTATTTAATCATTAACAAATTCATTGAAATAATATTTAACAAATTCTGCTTCTGAAGATGCTTTAGAACAGTGCTGATCGCATAGCCTCATGTGCCGGCGACGCATCTTTCAAATGTCTGCCCTATCAAATGTCGATGGGTCTCGCTAAGGGAATTGACGGAAGGGCACAACCAGGTGTGGAACCTGCGGCTTAATTTGACTGAACACGCCAATACTGTAGAACAACTGACAAATCGAGAGCACTGCCGTTTGGGTCTAATAATGAACGTACGCTGGTATTAGACTCACGGATGACAAATCAGCCCTCAAACACTCAAATGAAAGAACGCTACGGAAATCGTGTTTAACTCCGCAGAAACCGCAGATTCCAAATACCTGGTCATTGACAAACAAAAGCCCTCAATAAATTCGTCTGACCAAATAGTGAACGGGTGCTGGAAATAGATCATCTGAAGACAGGTCAGTTTTACCCTACAAATGACAGGGCGTTGCTACGGAAAACCAGCTCAAATCGAGAGGAGCCGCAGACACTTTGGTTCACGTACCAGGCTGATAAGCTAAGGGCGCGAGGCTACCATGTGGGGGATTGCGGCCGAACCCTTGTAAGCCGCAATCCCGCCCAAAATCTCAGCACCACTGCAATGGGAGGCTCCTACATGCTCGGGACCTGGGGCTTGCGCCCCAGCCCTATCAGGTAGAGCCACAGTAAGAGGTCCTTGCCGTCCGCCAATCAAAGCGGGCGGACAACTGCTTGATACTCACCCTATACGGCGATGGGGTGCGAAAACACCAACCAAAGACTTAGTACCTGGTCGGGGTGTCGAAAACAGTAGAGCAGCCACCTCACTGTGAACTGTCAAGACTCAACCACTGACAATGAGAGTTGTCCGCACATCAGGCAAACAACATCTCTGTGACATCACCAGGCTTGTCCTCTGGCTGAATGCACTCCGGCTACGATATCTACCTCTGTACGTTATCAGCCATATAACTATCATACTGGACGCAGAAGAGATGCAGACCAGCGGACATTGCACACCTGCCCCACTGTGTCAACACCCCAGGTGGCGGGGAATGCTAGGCGTACCATCTCTGCATAGAAGCCAAGAAAATAAAGGGAAAAAGAGATACCCCACTCACATGCAAATGCTACGTTCCTGTCAGGACGTGACGATCCTGGGATACAGACACACTGGACTGCCTCTCTTCCAGGTAAACCAGTCCATCTCATATATCATCACATATCATCATTGCACCCTATAGACACGAGTAGTGAAGACTCGATAGTCTGGTAAGACAACTTCCATAAGAGAGAAAACTCTGATCTTAAACAACTGCTGCCTTGCAGATAGGCTGGGGACAGCCAAAGGCTAAGGAGGGCATCCCTACAGAAACGCCTGTTGAAATCGGATGCACGGGGCCGCAAGCCTAACAAAACAGTGCAACGTAAATCACAGTATGATGGCAGTACAACCTATCAGAAAAACGCATGGCGCTCATCCTGCGGAGTCCCGCCAGGCAGCGATAGTGCCGGGCCCCACGCCTCGAAGGGGCCCACCCTTGACTACTGGTGGTCACCCACCCATGTGTCGTGGAGTCAAGGCACATGGCTATGGGGCAACTTCTATTGGCCAAAACCTCAAGACCCTCAAAATACTACAGTGGAATGCGGAGGGAGTCATTAACAAAAAACTTTCCCTAACACACCACCTGCATGAAGGTAAGATTGACGTGGCATGTATCCAGGAAACGCACCTCAACAATAACCATAAATTCTCAATCAGAGGATATCAGACCTTCCGTCTAGATAGAGAAGGCCACAAAGGAGGGGTCCTGATACTGACCAGAAACTGCATACCGAGTAGCGCGGTATCTGTCAATCACACCGGACAAGCAGAAATTGTAGGAGTTGACATAATGGCCCAAGAGACGAAGCTCCGCATTTTCAATCTGTACGGACCACCAAACAGAGACCTATCGCTTTCGAGTATGGAGGTCAGAGACTCCAACTGCATAGTAGTTGGAGATTTCAACAGCCACTCGGAGAGATGGGGATACTCTGACACAGACAGCAGAGGTGACGAAGTGGAAGATGCAAATCTCTCCCTAATCAATAGGCCGGAGGATAGCCCTAGCTTCTATTCAAGAACATGGCATACCACCTCGACTCCAGATTTGGCCTTCTCCACACAGGACATCCACCATAAAATAGACCGCCAGGTGCTAAACCAACTGGCAGGTAGCGACCACAGGCCGATCAGGCTAACCATTGACATGGAAGTAGGCCCACAGGAAACCAAAACCGCTCCCACGTTGGAATTACAAACGAGCCGACTGGGACAGATTTGCAACCCTGACAGATGGGCTGTGTGAAACCATCAACACACGAAACACCAAAATGAAGCCCATGGTAGAGAGCCTAAGCAAGGCAATAATGCAGGCCGCCACTGAAACCATCCCAAGAGGAGCTAGGAAAAACTATAAGCCCTACTGGAATGATGAGTTGCAGAAAGTGGAAGATGCAGTAACAAATGCTAGGAACATGGCAGAGCGAGAAAAATCCATGGAGGCAAACATCGCCCTCAAAGCCGCCGCGGCGAAGTACAAACACACTCTCAAGCAAACAGCAAGAGAAAGCTGGAAAAATAAAACGGAAAGTCTAAACCTGGACAAAGACGGGAACAAGCTATGGAAGCTAGTCAGAGCCATGAACGACGAAACCCCGTCAAATAAACAAATTACTATCAAGCAGGGCGAGAACTTGATCACAGGTAAGAAAGCCGCAAACGCCTTTGTCGATCACTATGCCAGAGCAAACCACATCGAGGTCCCTGCAGATAAGCATACAGACATTAGCGAAGGACTAAAGGGACACGAAAACATGAATACGGCTCCTGAAGAGCACATGATGGCCAAACTAACAATGCGCGAAATGGAAGAGGCTATGAGAACACTAAAGAAAAGGAAATCTCCCGGAAAAGACGGGATAACAAACGAAATGCTGAGGGGGCTGGGCCAAGCAGCGAAGAAGAAACTGCTATCGGTTCTGAACCAAAGCTGGAAAAGGGGAATTGTACCACAGGCATGGAAAGATGCAATACTGGTACCAGTACCAAAAACAGGAAAGGACAAAACAGATCCAAATGGATACAGGCCCATAAGCCTACTGAGCTGTGTCGGCAAGCTGATGGAACGGATGATAAACACCAGACTGATGTGGCACCTGGAAGAAAAACGAATACTAATTCCACAGCAAGCCGGCTTTAGACAGCACAGATCCACTGAGGACCAGGTCATCCTCATAGCCCAAGAGATAGAAGATGCCTACCAGGCACAGAAACACACAGTAGCTGTTTGGGTGGATCTGGAAAAGGCATTTGACAAAGTCTGGAAAGATGGACTTAGAGTCAAGCTAAGAAGAAGTGATGTCTGTGGGAAGATGTACAAGTGGATCAACCACTACCTCAAACAAAGAACGGCCAGAGTCCAAGTACAAGGGCAGATGAGCAAAAAGGTGACACTCGAGCAGGGAGTACCCCAAGGGGGAGTATTGTCACCCACACTCTTCCTAGTATATATAAACGACATTACAGAGAATATACCAAGAAGAGTCCATAGCTCAATGTTTGTAGACGATCTGGCTATGTGGACCTCTGAAAAGAATCTCACCATAGCAAGAAATCGGATGCAGACGGCCCTAACATCGCTGGAAGAGTGGGCGAACTCATGGCTGGTCAAAATAAACGAGGAGAAAACAACATGCACAATATTCTCGCTCTCATTAAAACCCCAAAGTACCAAATTAAGTCTAAATGGCAAAATCCTGCAGCCAAACGACAACCCAACCTATCTGGGAGTCACATTTGATCGGCGCATGACATGGAAAAGTCAGATTGAGAGAAACCGAATGAAAGCCAGAGAAAGAATGGCAATCATGAAGAAACTTACTGGCACAAGCTGGGGAGCAGACGAAGGCATACTAAAGAAACTGTACACTGGAAGAGTGAGACCAGTTCTCGAGTATGGCATTGCGGCATGGACAACAGCAGCGAAGGCGAACTTCGATAAAGTTAACAAACTTCAAAACCAAGCCATGAGAATTATAACAGGTGGCATGAAGTCAACGCCAATTGTAGAACTTGAAAAGATTACAAAACTGCAATCCATGACCGATAGAAGAGACTGCAGAGCCCAGCTGCAGTCAGAGAAACTCCGAAGACTGACGGACCATCCAATGTACCAGAGACTAAACAATTTGGGAAATGGGAAACTAAAGCGGAGAAACTTTGCAGAAATAGCCAAAGCAAAGTTGCACGAAGATCCCATAAACACACTAACAACACCAAAACCCATCACTACTGTACGAAAACCTACCTGGAGGCAGGATATATTTCCAGAGGTGGTAGAAAATATACCAGGTATTGCAAACAAAAACTGCCAGACTGAAAAAGAAAGGAGAGACACTACCCTAGCTTCATAACGAAAAGCTACCCAAGCATGGACTGGACCCATGCATACACCGACGGTTCTGTAACAAACACTACACAGAACGGAGGGGCAGGAGCATTCCTGAACCTACCAAATGGCAGAAAAATAACACTGTCATTCGCTACTGGTAAGTACACAAGCAATTTCAGAGCGGAGGCAGAGGCACTGAGGGCGGCAGTGGAAGAGATGGTGACACACAGTGAAAATGAGAGCCATATAGTCCTGCTGACAGATGCTCTCGCCGTAGTCACAGCGCTAAAAAGCCAGAAAAACACTGAGCTTAATGACTTAAGAGCAGCACTCTGCAAACTGTGCCAGCAGTCCGCACCAAAAAGGGTAGTGGTACAGTGAGTTCCGTCACACTGCAACATCCAAGGCAACGAGGAGGCAGACAGACTGGCAAAAGAAGGTGCAAGACTACCACAAACAGATACCAGTATGACGTACGAAGAGTCAAAACGGCTTATCAAAGCCAGATACATGACCAAATGGGAAACCGAACATACTGGTTACACCAAAAACGATGCCTATTACCAGTTGAACCGAAGAGAGCAGGTCGTTGTCTTCAGACTTCGCACTAGCCACAACAGACTGAGGTACCACCTATTCAACAAATTGAAGATAGGGTGTACCGACGAATGCCGGTGCGGTACTGGTAAAATGACCACTGAACATCTGCTGCAGAACTGCCCGACATACGAGGATCAGAGAGAGCAGATGTGGCCATTACCAGTGGAACTGCAAGACAAGCTCTATGGCAGTAGTGAGAGCCTCAGGATGACCGCCGCTTTTTTCGAAAAAATAATGGTTACTGTCTGACTGTGTACGCAGAAGAAGAAGAAGAAGAAGAAGAAGAAGAAATCTGACAAGTGGTATTTCATTTTGTCAACCACACCTGAATTGTGATTGATCATCGCTGTTATCACTTCATAAAACTTGTCCCAACCTAATCCAACATTTTAAAGGCGAACTCCAGCGCTTTGAAAATTGTATCGCCTACAATGGTATCATTACGTGGTTGTAACGCTAAGATGTTCTCCATCATGTTGAATAATGTGTCTATACCCTTAATGAAGCTAAATAGCTGTGCTGTGTCTGCTGTTACTGTTCGATTACTTAAGCAGACGGAGAATGACGCGCAATTTAACTCCCGCTCTTTTCAGCTTCTCTTTACATCTTCTACTACATTATGTATGCGTGTTCCGACAGTTCTGCGGGATAAACTCACTTGCTCAAACATATGTATTTAATCATTAACAAATTCATTGAAATAATCTTTAACAAATTCTGCTTCTGAAGATGCTTTAGAACAGTTGTCAATGTATGTACTATTGAGATAGCTCGTACGAACACAATTTCTTGGATGTCTATTTGCATCGAGAAAAACATTCTACCGACCTTCCAACGGTTCTCTGTAAATGAGCAAGTATGTCCTGTTTACCTTTCAGTGTAGCTTTCATGCTTGGATGGGAAATGGAGTTCCCGGTTGTATTATTATTTAATACCAGAAACATTTTCATTACAAATGAAACTCACGGAGTTGTCGCGATATACGAGAAATAATCTGACATTTGTCCTGGAAAGCTATAACGGTTTTTCTTGACATTCTCGTTTTGTACAAAACTAACTGTCAACACATGTCTTATTATATTTTACTGACCATCCACCTCTAGCCTCTCGATTCCTTCCCTTACCTATACCGATAATATCAGACAAAGCTACAGAACATTTTGATCTCAGAGACTTGCAGCCCATAGAAAAGAACTGTTGTCGTCTCAGTTTTTGATTTCAATGACGTCGACTAGCACTGTCTTCGTGTGGTGGTTCTGAGAATCCTCAGAGAATTCGTCTTTGGCATCTGATGTGAAGCACAGGGTAGATGTATATGTGCTAATAAGGGTGACGGGACCTGCGGTGGTATGGAGACGGAGTGCTGTCAATAATGGCTAAAATAAGCATGTCTCTTTGTTTTATATGCATATTGCATAATTGTCTTGAAGTGGTTCCATTTCTCCAATAATGATAAAAATGTAAATATACAAGGCTTTGTTTCGCAAATCTTATGTTTATCAGTTAATAATTATACCATTTTTGGTCACTTGTATTATTGTTTTCTAAATTTGTCTGGCACACATTTACTGGACGATGGTCCGTATCAATGTCTGATGCAATGATTTCTTTTTTGATATAGAAACGACAGCAATAGGCGTGTGTCAGTTTTGTGTTGGCATAAATATAAAAACAACAATATCTGTTATCACTAGGAGCAGATAATTTCATCTGGTGCCTTAAGCACAGCCAATCAATGTTGCCCCCACCCCTCTCAACTCTCAGCACATATTCACCCCGGATACATACCCATGATTAACTAGCATTGTGACAAGCTGCTAGACGAACACAGTATAATCGACAAGGCCAAGGCGCACTAGCGTCGAGTTATTTGATTATGTCAATCAGATGACTGGACTCTGAAGACTTGAAATGACGGAAATAACGCAGAATACATATCATTATTTTTGTAGCTGGTAAAGGCCAAAAAGATTTAAAAATCGAAGGGCTCTGGTGGCTATAAACTAGTGCCCACAATGGTAAGATGAAACTTGAACAAAAAATGGCGGCCATGTACGCTTTTATTTTTGTAAACAATTCCTTTTACTAGTCATGTATTTTTCTTGGTGTCACTATTCCATTGATGTCAATAAGATGTGCTTTTTATTGCTTAGTAACAATCAACATCTAGCTACGGCTAAAATGTCTGAGACTCAGTTCAGTTCAGTTCACCCCGTAACCCATCGGGTCGTTGGGGCACACATGAAGACATGAAAATCCCACGCCAGCTCTCTCTGTCTGTCGCCGCCTGACGTATCTCACCGTGACGAAGTCCTGACCACTCAGCGATGTTGTCCACCCATCTCTTCCTTGGACGTCCTCGCCCTCTCTGTTCCGGTACGGATCCAAAGAGTATCGAGTTGGGAATTCCGTTGGACCTCGCGACGTGCCCGCTCCAGGCCATCTTTCGTCTTTTGATATTTGTGAACAGATCTTCAAAAGGACCAATAGCGTCTTCAACTCTCTGGCGGATGTCTACGTTCGTGACACGATCCTTATATGTAACATTTAGGGGTTTTCTATAGCACCGCATTTCCATTGCACGTATTCTGCCCTGGATATCTGCTGTAATGGTCCAGGTCTCGCAGGCATACATAAATATTGACAGCACCAAAGAGCGCAGTAGTCTGACTTTTATGCCGAGGGCGAGGCGCTTGTCACGCCAAATAGGTTTCAGCCTAGTCAGCGCCGCTGTTGTTTGTGCTTTTCTTGCAATTACCTCTGGCTTCGAACCCTCTTCACTGATCAACGATCTAAGATATTTGAAACGTTTCACCACCTCAAGTACCTGCCCATTTGCCTCTATGACAGATTGAAACCCTGCAACGTTATTGGTCATGAGCTTTGTTTTATCAGCATTTATTTCTGAGACTGGAACAACATAAATAAAAAATAACTTCCCAATCTAACCGAAAATGATGATAGCAGATAAACTGTGCTTTACTGAAAAGGAAACACGTTATGTAAATGCAGTCACCAAAGAGACCGCATGGTCCGCTGGAACTAGAGGAAATTAATTATGTTACGAAAGTATGACTAGAATACAAAAGTATATTGGTAATATATGACAACAAAAATGAGGGAAAGATATAGACATAGCAAAAGAGGGGGGCCTCTGAGAATGAGATACCTTGTGTTTCCACCTTTAGTTTAGAGAAAGAGATAGACATAGCAAAAGAGGAGGGCCTCTGAGAATGATATACCTTGTGGTTCTTTTTTTTTACAATTTTTTTTTGCTCAGATGTTTGTCTCACTAGTTTCTACTGGCGGAGGCGCGCCATTTTCCACCCCAGACCGTAGTCAATTGGGCGATATCAGGACGCATAAACCAGTGCTTGGATGCATGTGTGCATCTGTATGTACCTATGCTAGGTTTGTGCGCCCTCAGAAGCTAGCCCAACCAAAGTGCAATGGAAGGGCTTTACCACGAGGGCGCGTGTGAAAGTTGTGCAAGGGTGTGACTGTAGGATAGAGTCAACTGAAACAGAGTGAGGTGAGAAGAGAGAGAAGAGTTGCCCCCAGGATAGAAGACACCCCCAGGTAACCTTGTGGTTCCACCTTAAGACTTGAGACAACGAATGAGCTAGGTAGCTTCAACTGTTTTTTAAATTAAACCGGTCTCATTCTTATTCTGTTTCTTCCGTTCTCAAACTCCCGCTACCAAGTCATGAAAAGGGCTTCACAGGTAGCATGATGGTGCCTGGAGAACGGAAGGCGTTGTGTCGCAGCTTACAGCTTTTGTGTCGCCGACGCTGCAGCTCATGCACTGCCGGTCTATCATTCGAGGAGTATAAGATGATGCTGATAATCCAAACCGTCTGCTACACATATAACGTACATAGTCGCAGACGTTATTATTGAGTAAAATTTCACAACTCTAGTTAAATCATTGAGTTATTCAAAAAGCTTCGCCAGGAAATCTAAGATGAGAAGGAAAATAATAAATGTATATGTTAGTTCGTATTTCTTATTTGTATTGTCCTTCAAGTCGAATAGCTGATAAACGATACAAGCTGCGAATATTGGCGATGTTGTATATCAAATAGTTGATAAACGATACTGCCGCGAATAATGGCGATGTTGTATAAAATGATAGATCTGCGCCGCGAGTAAAAATAAAACAATACTGCAGCTGATCTGAAAATTTCAAAAATCAATGCCATTTTGATAACTCTAGTTCAGAGGCCTCACCGTAACATAAGCATAAGCGAACCTACATAATGACAAAACGGTTTTCGCCAGGAACAAGAACAATACAGGTGAAAACATCTAACAGTCATAACAATAATGATGAATTAGGGTTGGAGATGCGTTTTTCAAAGAGTATGTCTCTCGGCTCCTGCCGGGATCTAAGAGTTACAATGTGCTTCAAATGAAAATCTGAGAACTGTAATATAAATTCTAACTATCGTGCCACTGTTATATAAGTTCGCACAATAGTCGCTTCACTAGTGACTTCACTAATGTGTCCTGCACAAGGTATCACGGTTCAAACGAGGCACATGACGTTATAGCAGCCGCTAAAAGATGGTTTCCTCACTAAGGGCATGCACTAAAGAGGAACAGCGTTCTGTTATTTATTGTTTTGTGAGTGTGAAATCTACCGTATATGGTCAGCAAATGAAGAGTTCAGTACGGTAATGCATGTCTGTGACTTCAGAAAGTGTACGAGTAGAGTATGAAGTCCTAAACGGAGTGAGTGCTATGGACACATTGCTCTCAATCGAGTCTGGCACATTGAGTAGTGACACCAGTCGCCAGTAGTATTTGAACGTGTAGGGATGATAACTCGTCGAGTGACTGTGAAGTAAATAATCGAGTGACTGTGAAGTAAATAATCGAGTGACTGTGAAGTAAAGCACCGAGTAACTGTGAAGTAAATCGTCGAGTGACTGTGAAGCACATAATCGAGTGACTGTGAAGTAAATAATCGAGTGACTGTGAAGTAAATCGTCGAGTGACTGTGAAGTAAATAATCGAGTGACTGTGAAGTAAATAACCGAGTAACTGTGAAGTAAATCGTCGAGTGACTGTGAAGCAAATCATCGAGTGGCTGTGAAGGAAATGGCAGAGGACTGTTAAGAAATGGGCCAAGGACTGTGAAGTAATCGTCGAGTGATTGTGAAGTAAATCGCCGATGACTGTGAAGTAAATGGCAGAGGACTGTCAAGTAAATGGCCGATGGCTGTCAAGTAAATGGCCGAGGACTGTGAAGTAATCGTCGAGTGATTGTGAAGTAAATGGCCGATGACTGTGAAGTAAATGGCAGAGGACTGTCAAGTAAATGGCCGATGGCTGTCAAGTAAATGGCCGAAGACTGTGAAGTAATCGCCCAGTGATTGTGAAGTAATCGCCCAGTGATTGTTAAGGAAATGGCTCCACTTCTTGGTATCAACTTAGCTTAACGTCCTTATACTGGTGTAGAAGACTCTGCAGTGTCTGTATACAGACAGTTTCATTTTCATTTACTTACTCTAAAAGCTATGCGCATCCAATCTTTTCTTAAATGCGTTAATTCTCCCTGCCTCAACTACTTCATGTGGCAATGAATGCATTCCAAGCACTCGCCTCTCTCTGATTAAAAACATACTTCCTAATATCTAACCTGGACCTTTCGTTGGTTAGTTTGTACATATACCCTCTTGTTCTTGTACGTGGTTGTATTTTAGAGAAAAAAAACCAACTTGTTACAATATAATTGATACTTTCCGTTAATTATCGTATAAACCTGCATTAAGTCACTTCGAATTCTTATCTTTTATAGACACAGTAGATCAGTTTTTCTGAGTTTTTCCTCATATCTGTTATTCTGGAATCTCACTATCGGCTTTGTCGCTCTTTTTTTGTATCCTTTCCAGCATGTTTATATCTCCTCTACGATAAGCATCAGTCAAGGTTCAGCACAGCACATTATTCATGATGTGAGTCAATACCTCAAAGTGTCTGTTAGATATGTGCCACTTCAGCTGACTCCAGAATTGAAACAATGACGTGCTAATGCCTGTATGGCTTGGCTTGGCTTCGTTCATTCTCAATCTCCCACTACCAAACACTGACAGGGCTTAAGTAGCAGAATGTAGTCCAGAGAGCGGAATGCGTTGTGTTGTAGTTTACACCTTGGCTGCGATATTTGCCCCTTTCGGTCCAACACATCCGACTTCAGCAAACATTTTCTGAGTACCGGGTTAGCATTTTCTCTTCGATCCCTTCTCCTTAGCCAGTCTGCCCTGCTGCAGCCTATTATCCAGGATCACCACGTGGAGGTGTAGAAGCTTTGGTTCGCTGGCCCTGACGCTAGCAGTCAACTACGAGTCGCTGACCACTGCAGCTCATGCGCTGCTCAGCATCTTGATCCCTAATGCCTGTATAAAAATTTGCGGCTCTTCAAAGCAGAAGGGGAAAGTTTCCTAACGAGAATTGTCACTAGCCACTACCTAAGAGAGCGAGCATAATCGAAGACGTTCCGAACTCTACCATCTGCAGGGAAACCTTTGCTGATTCTAATGAACGAGAGGTTATTTCAGAGTGCGGGGCATGTCCATTGACGGCATGTTACCATTGTCATATTAACAGATTTTCTAAAGAATCATCCTCGACCTCCAATAAAATCCAAACGATGTCAACTTCTGAGTGCAGGTGTTTTGCTGCAACATGACAATATTGGGCCATATACTGCCCATGTAATGATTGCAACCATCGAGAACCTGCGGTTTTGGTGTCTTTCACATGCGCCGTACTCAGCAGACCTCACCTTAATTGGTTTTCGCGTTTTTGGAACAATGAGAGAAGCAATGGGCGGAACGATTTTGAGGTGAGACGAAGAGATGCAGCAGGCGAAGTATGAGTGGCTGTACACGAGACCAAAATACTTTCTTCTAGAGGAATCAATGCACTTTGTTGGCGCTGTTGGACTTGTAGTGGACGCAATGGAGACTATTGTTGATAAATTGCTACAGCTGTCTGCAACTTTTTCGCTACAAATTTCTGACACAAAAATGTAAAGTTTTCAGTTGAAAACGTTTCGTTATACCTAAACGTGCACGACTGTTGCCAGTGTTTAGTTCCCCTTCTTTTGCTTCCAAGGTCGTCCTAAAAACAACGTTTGTGAAGAGGAATGTTTTGCAGCTAATAGTTCCGACAAGTCCGATTTCAGAACGCCATTTTTGTGTCCCGGTTTTGCCTTCCCTCTTACATCCCTAATCTCTTAACCAGGCTATATTGTTGCAGTCTGTTTCTAGGCGCGCCAGTTGAAGGTAGATAAGGTTCTTGATCAGTTATGGATCATTTTTCCTAATGCAAACAGCTAGATATGAGTCGTTGACTTCTGTAATGGCCCACACATAATTCAGTAATAATAGTTATAATTTGCCGGTGGATTACTAGATGACCCATCCTTTAGCGGCGGTTGTACCGTTGCGGGTTCTAACTTCTCTTTCAACGTTTGTCGTGGACCACGAGGGACGAGTGGATAATGAGTCTCCTGCTTGTGGTATCGTGAATGTTGCAGAATGCAAGGGAGTCGGACCAGTGCGTTGGCTGTCGTCGTGGTCACTATTTGTCTCTGGGGTGCCACACTACTGTCGCTCCGCTCCATCGATCGTCCATTCTTCCCAGTATATGGCCAGCCCAACGATAGGGATTATAATAATAACAATAATAAAAGTTGCCCACCGCGAACGAAGAGGACGACAGCATCACACTTGTGCTGCGAGATAATGATATCACGTTATTGCAGAGTCCTATCAGCTGGTTAGGCTCCGCTACACGTGAGATCTTAATGTAAAGAGTCGACTGTAGGGTTGCTGCGCGTTCTGTACTTTCGGACAGCTCGCTTTCTCTGAGCCTCGTGAATGAAATTTCGATCGGCGAACTGATAACCTTGTGTTACGTTTACGCCCTATGCAGGAAGTTTTGTGCGAGCGTCATTCCAGTGATGGCATCAATGGTGTAACTTTTCAGAAATATTTTGTAATAGTTTGTGGAAGGTTTATTCTGTACCCCTGCTGCAACCCCCACGCCCCACCACCCCCCACCCCCACCCCAGAAAAAGCGAGCGACTGCCTGTTATCAACTCACCATACTTCAGCTGCTTCGGTATGTGTACAACATACGAAAAACATGTCCCCTCCACCGTATCTATCCTGGCTGTTGAAACGTATGTATGCTCAACATAGACGTGTTAGAATATAATGGCCAGCTTCTTTGCTTGCCAGCTAATTCTGAGCAGCCTACAGAGGCGAACCATATGGAAATCGTAGAATTTCTTGGCATTTCTGCTAAACATTGTCCATGTTTCGCTATCATACAGAAGAGATTCAGTAGGACAATCTTCAAGCCAGGACGATTGTTTGTTAGTATTCAGTAGGACAATCTTCAAGCCAGGACGATTGTTTGTTAGTATTCAGTAGGATAATTTTCTTTCCTTCGCGATTATTTGCTGGAATTGAGTTTTATTTGTCTTCTACTTCTTCCTCTATCTTCATCATACACCTGGCGGTCCATCATACGCGTCTCTCGCCGTCACACAGTCTAACCCTCAATTGGGTTGAGAAGAGTTATATTGTCACTCTCCTCTTCTCGTGGAGCCAACATACCCGGAGAACACGCTATACTGTGTGGTTGCTATCCCAAAATATGGACTATGTACCCTCTGTTATAATTTATCAACTAGATTGTTGATGAAGAGGGAGAACAGCGGGAGGAATATCACATTGATCTTTGGGGAACTCCTTAATTTCGTTGTATGCATAGTGATTATGTGGTCCCATTATTTTCACTCTGGCCAATATATTTTGAATGAAATTGCCTTTATATTGCACATGCTCAAAAATTATAAGTAACATTGTTCTATTATGTACAAAGTTGTACGTAAAAATGTTCTGTTATGTTCAAAATTTTAGGAAACATTGTTTCATTACGTTCCAAAATGTGTTTATCATTGTTCTTGTATATGTAAAAATAAATGAACCATTGCTCTGTGTGCTAGAATACAGGGAGTATCCACTATGTACGATTTGTTGTTCGTTATAGGCCAAAATGTAGCGAGAATTGTTCTGTTATGTGTACAAATGGAGAGAACATTATTTTATGTATGTACTAGAAAGTAAGCAAGAGTGAAATGTTCAAGAAATGAAAAATTGACTTACAGTATGTTGAGAACAAGAGCAGAAGCAAAGTGCAACGTTCAGGGAATAAACAAGTAGCTGGTAATATGGATTAGCGATTGATTCGCAGTGTGTGAAGGCCATAGCTGACATAAAGTGCAATGCCCACTGTGGGTCAAGCTTTTTGGTCTGACAGTAAAGTCTTAGAAACGATTCATAAATACGACACAAACAGAATGATTAACATAATTTGAAGGGGACCAGAAAGCAAGAACGAAGAGTAACAAAATATGAACTGATAAACGTGTCTACGCGCTTGAAAGTCTCTCATTTCCTATTTACGAGCAGGTTAAAAAATAAGAGCTGCCACACAAGATACCTGTGAAGTATTAGCTTGTTAAGACGACTATATTAGAGACACAATGATACAAAGAATAGGGAACCAGATATTAGATGGAGAGCTAGCTATCCGTTAGAGGTCACCTTTAAATGGTAGGCCAGACAGAGAGCAGCATTGACACTATCAATAGCTTTGATAGTTGAACAAAATGTTGATCTCTTGTGTATCACAACCATGAGGTTGTTGTATCTTGTTGTTCTAGTTTTTGTTGTCCTTGTTTTTTGTTTCTTTTCCTTGTTGTTCTTATTATTGTTGTTGATCTTCTTGTACTTGTTATTATTATTGTTCGTGTTGTAGTTCCAGTTATTATTATTGTTATTATTATGCATGGTAATCTTGTTGTTCTTGTTCTTATTTCTCTCGTTGTTCTCGTTGTTTTTGTTGATTTTGTTGTTGTTTTTGTTGCTGTTGTTGTTTCTGGTTGTTGTTCTTGTTATACCTTTTTGCTCTTGGTACTCTTGCTGTTCTTGTTGGTTTTGTTGTTGTTTTTGCTGTTCATGTTGTTGCTGTTCTTGTTTTTTGTGTTGTTTTTGTTGTTCTTGTTGTACCTTGTTGTTCTTGTTGGTTTTGTTTTTCTTGTTCTACCTTGTCGCTCGTGTTGGTTTTGTTGTACCTTGTTGTTGCTGTTGTTGCTTTTGCTTATGTTGGTAAAACCTCCTTCTGCTAATTGTTCCACTTTTAACGGTGTTTGTTTTGTAGCAGGTTACAATCGATTTTACGCGATCCAGAGACATAATGAAGAAGGTGAGCATGGACTTTCCACGCTGTAATGCTTTACTAGACTAGTATTTACGATCAAGCTTATGGGGATCACATTGATGATACCCAGTTCATTGGTCAATATGCTGTAAAACAACCTGTTTCCGCGTGCACGGTCTGGACGTGAGATAGGATTTTGGTCAGCATGTTGCACTTGACTCTGTGATCTTGGTCAACATGTTGCACTTGACGCTGGGATCTTGGTAACCAAGTTCTACTTGACCCTGTGAACTTGGTCAGTTAGATGCACTTGACCCAGAGATCTTGGTCAGCAAGTTGCACTTGACCCTACGACTTTGTACCCACCAAAACAAAATAAGTGTTCCGTCTTTACTAGGTCATGTGAAACATAAATGTGTCGTCATTTCTACATCGCCTTATATGTTTTGTATGACGTGTGCCAACCATTTCTACATCGCTTAATATGTTTTGTATGATGTGTGACAGTCATTTCGTCGTTTCAACCAGAGAATCACATAATTTATTTTCTTACAACTATTGCTAATAAAGTTTGTTTTTATTCTTTATTGCAGAAAATGCAGATGTAGGATAATTTATTTATTTCCTTCTGGATAAACGCATTATTGTAAACACACAATACAGAACAACCGTAGTTGAAGCTGTTTTGTATATAACGTGCATGCAATACACGAATGATTTGCCTAGTGACACAGTGATAGCAGACTTGTGGAGATCTGACTACTCAAAGTATGTGTTTTTATCACTCTACCTGTGGCTTTCAGCCCTAATCGTGGTGTGGATCTAGACGTGACCAGGTCCTTTGGAAAATTAGCCAAGTTGATAATGTCAAGTCACACTGGCATTAAATACAATTAATGAGACAGTGGAACGAGATCTTTAGTAATTCAATCCCTTCTGAACTTCACAAACTTCGTTGACACTGAATTGATTGATATACCTTTAAAGTTTAAGGAAGAATTTCTTGGGAGAGTCAAACATCGATAAACAACGTGCAAAGAACAGTTGTTTAATATATGTAGAATCAAACAACAGTCACTTCTGACCATCATACTGAATCTCTAATGCCAGACAACGATAATCAAGAACGTTTTTCAAACAAGGAAGCAGTCTTGTGAGGATAATTGATAACGATGTAAATTTCAATTTTATGCACGACCTGACACCACTTAGTACATCTTCTCTTAAGTATAAAAAATGGTGAACTTGTTGACTTCTGAATACATGGCGAAAGTTGTCCGCCGTTTATAACATTAACCACGTGGATGTTGTGCTGAATATTCATAACACATTTGACAGTAACGAAACGTTTAAGTCTGTAAGTCAAAGAACATTTGCCAAATCTAAAATATTTTACAATGACGGAGATACAAATAACACTAAACTTTCCGGTGAAAAGGCAAATGCAGTCCAGGAGGAAAGTTCATTTCAGTCATTAAATGCAGAAGAGAGACAACCTAGCTCTCACAGCTTTCTACAAACTGAAGTAAAGAAAACTGTAAATATGTCATATATAGCAACTTATGAAAGTCAGCATAGTAAAGCCCCCATGGCAGAAGGTGTTTGTGATATGTCTGTAGATATTCCCCAGTACCATGACGGGGAGCAAGTGACTTTACGCACTAAGCCAAGCCATATAAAACAGTCTTCTGTCTCAGAGAAGAGATCTGAACATGAAACGCCTGTGAACGATAGCTCGGTTCCCGTGGTTATGAGATCAAAATCAAAGCCATCTACACATTATGGAGCGACAAATGAAAGTGTCCTTGCGACACGAAATTCAAGTGGCTCTTCATTTAACAGCAGGCGAAATATGAGTATGATAGACGTGTCTCGCACACCTTCTTCTTCCAATAGATTCGACGATATCCGTAAATCCTTCTCAATAGAGAACAAGTCATTACCAGCATTGAGACAGTTATCTGCCTTAAGGCCTCTTAGTGCGTCTACAACCGACTTGTCCCGCTTCAGCAGTGAACAGATGAGTAGACCGTTCAGCAGTAGCTTCTCGAACAGCAGCTTTGGACCAAGAACCAATAAGACGGACTACCCTAAAACGCGACAAAAAGATAAAAGCCCTTTTCAGGTAGATATTCTGAAAGGTATAGTAGGCATAGGTCTCAAGGTCAAGGTTACGTCCGAAGGTCAGGTGCAGATCACTGAGATCCAGAAAAGTGGACCAGTAGACAAGAATGGCCAGGTGAGGTAAGAAAAGATACGAATTATCTGACAGCTTTCTCGTTTTATATATATATATATATATATATATATATATATATATATATATATATATATATATATATATATATATATATATATATATATATATATATATTGTTGTTGTTGTTTGCGATTGCCCACAATGAGTAGATTGCCCTGAAAAGGACGTTAAGTGGCGGGTTGCAGTAGCTTTCCTCACATCCCGAGCGTGCTGATGAAGGTGAACAGGGGTCATCCAGGTGGTTACGCTATGCTTGGCTTCCTCTGCGTGTCACTCACTACTACTGAGAACACGTTGATCCCTCACCTTGTTAGTCAGGCTGCCATGAAAACAGCCCGTTTCCAGGGAGGGCTACTAGGAAGCCGAGGTGAGGGTCTTGACAAGTATGTTTTGCCTGACCCTGACTAACATGTCTGATCAGTATATTTTGCCTGACCAGACGTTAGTCTTCCTTCCCATATATATATATATATATATATATATATATATATATATATATATATATATATATATATATATATATATATTTATTATTTATAGATAAATGAGATCAAACATGCTAATTGCTTCCTTTTTTTATAACGAAAACATGGACACATTACCAATCCATTACGATTTTACAGCACAATATTGAACGCAATATTACTGATATTTTAGTAAAGTACAGATGAAATCGTTTCTCAAGAAACGAATGAACGAAAGCACGAAACGGTTGGTGTTCTAATCTCAATAGTTTCAAACGCCCCCTGGTCTCCAAGGAAGTGGTCCTCTGGAGCCAGCCAATAAACTCGGAAATTACGGTGAACACGCTGTACAGGCATTAGTACTGTTGAGAGTTAAAAGTGGTAAAGAGGAGACTGTTATTGGTTGTCCTTGAACAAACTCTTCAGGTAGTGAAATTCCTATCTAATAGGGGCTTAAATGAAGGTAAAGAGGATGTCTCTACATCATATAAAGACAGTAGGCCAATCAACTGTTTGCCTGCACTGTCAATTGCAAGTATATATGACGATCTCTACACTCCCAGGTGAAGAAGAGAAGTTAAGAGCTGTGTATGGTAAATAGAAATTGAAGAGTAGTCCATCATTGCGTAAATTTAGGCGATATGTTGATATTTAGGTGATAACAGCTGATATTTAGGTAACAAGAGCCTATATTTAGGTGATAAGAGCTGATATTTAGGCGATTAGAGCTGATATTTAGGTAAAAATAGCTGATATTTAGGCGATGAGCTGATATTTAGGTGATAAGTGCTGATACATAGTGATAAGGGCTGATATGTATGTGATAAATGCTGATATTTAAGTGATTAGTGCTGATATTTAAGTCGTACGTTCCTGATATTTAAGTGATACGTGTTGATATTTAGGTGATAAGCGATGATATTTATAATTAGGTTATAAGTGATGTTATTTAAAACTGAAAAAGGTCTGCAGGATATACACAAACAGCAAAAACCACGACTTAAGACAGGTCATAATTACAGTTTCAAACAAACTTAAGCTATAACAATTTTCAAAACAAAAGAGCAGCTTTTTTTCAGAAAGCATAAATAGAGATACTGAAACAAGTGAGAAGTTTATTATGGCTTTGATACACAATCAGAAACATTTATATTGCCGTCTTGTTTCAATAGAACTAATTGTGTGAAGAAGAAGTCGTAAAACTCAATACTAGTAAAATGTAATGTGACATGAAAACTAATTCGTGGGTACCAAAGTTTTGAATTATATAGATCTGCGTCAAAATAAACAAAAACAGAACACAAAACACGATCAACGAACAAGTTATGTTATTGGCTATTTTTATCAATACGTTCTTGTGTTCATTGATTTGGATGTCTAGGAATTTATCCGAATAATTTCCTGTTTCTATTACAATGTGGTTTCCACTTGTTTGTATTATATCGTTTTGTTGCATATCTCTAGGCTCCAATTTTCTGTCAATACAGTTCATCCGTTCGTTTGTGTGCATGTTTTCAAGTTCCATTTCTTGATAAAGTTATTTGTTGCTTTTGTCTTTTGAGTTCTACAACACGATACTTTAGAATATTGATGTTCGTCAGCTTGGAAAGCAGTTTATCAAGTACTTACTTTTCGTGCCCGAAACCTAACAGATTGTTCCATCAGAAATCCGCCACCAGAGATGCCCCTGCCATTGGAACAGTCAGATTTGAATTGCACCGGATTCCTGCATTTTGAGACTGTTAATCAGGTCGCTGGGTATTGAGCTGCCCAACATTTTACATATCGCCGGCCGCATATTGCCGTCCGCTTATCCCCACCCTTTCACGTTCAACCGGCAACTGCACACTTCCTTTCTCAATCTCTTCTCCACATAGTGTATGACATTGTGGAAAGTTCTTCCTAAACCTCCGTCCATTCTGCACCACACCTCTAACGTCCCCATCCTGCGGTTTCTCTCATGGCTCTGTTCCGATGACATGCAGACAGCCCACCTCATCTTGAGTGCAGTTGTCCTCCCTTTGGTTCATGTCCAAAAAGACGATGTCTGGAACCTCAGGGCTAACCTTTTTTCTCAACTTCAGACTAAACGAATCGGCGGTGCAATACCAGCGATTGCGTAAGACCGTTTGCCTGGCGTCGGTTCAAGGCACCCTGTCACAACATGACACACCTCAGTTATTGCAACATCGATGTGTTTCATGTATGAAGACCTGGTCTGCCGGTCTATTCTGACCCAGCGAATGTTATTGATGAGATACAGGGCAATGATAGATGCTTGCAGCACCGTTAAGGAAAACTAAACACCGAAGCCATAATCTGCCCTACACATTAGAAGCTGGAATATTAAAGTGACATTATTATTGTTCGAGAAACCATCACGCAAATTCTTCACAGCACAATAAATTCAGTCAGGACTATTGATTGCTTTTCTTTTGCCATAGGTTTTAGATATTTGCCTTAGAGAACTTCAAAATTGTATATCCGCTGTCTAGCTCTTGACCTGGTTCTAGTCTAGGCTACAGTCTATTAGTGAATGTGTAGTCGTTATGTGGGTCTGTGTCATTGGCTTTTGTCTTCATTTCAATTGCTGTGAACCGTAACTATGTAAGTGGGAAATTTGACCCGCTATCTGGGAGGGGAGGTAACATGAAACTGACTACTCAGAACGGCTTAACATAGACTCCTGCAACTGATTACAGTTGCTTGTAACATGGTGTGTAATAACAAAACCGCTAAGAGAAATGAGTATAAATATAAGATCTTAAAGTAATGTACAGTTAAAATAAGTGGCCGCAAATAGAACAGCGGAACAGTTTTATCAATAAGCTTTAGACGTAATTAATTGGAGTCAACATGCCATGTATTGCTGCACTTTTGCACACAAAGAAACCAAATGAGATGGACTGGCGACCTTGTTCGAACGTCAAACCAAAAGACTTCTAAAGAAGCTTCTGTAGGGTTAACTGAGTGAAGGAGAACGATCATATGGACGTCCAAAAAAAAGTGTTTTAAGGAAGGTCTAAAAGAGTCCTTTAAGTGCAGTCAGATAGACATTAACACCTGGGAAAACCTGGTTCAAAATCGTTCAACGTGAAACAATGAGGTAAAAGACGGCGTTGAAATCAGCACAGCCTCCGTGTTCAGGTAGCTCAGGATAGACGCGTAATTATAAAGTATAGAGCAGAGCGAATACCTGATACAGCTGCGGACTATGTTTGCCAGTCGTGTCAAATAGCTTTCCACGGACTCAAAGGTGCAGTATGACAAGGGATGAGATTGGCGTTCATCGTAGACGACTATGGACGAATTATTATTGTTAATTGGAGTACAATCGAGACATTGACCTAATCCATAATCTTTAAAAACCAACCCCAAAAAAAGAAAAAAAAGGATGTGTATTTGAAAAGCAACTCAGAAATGCATATTATAAATTATTTCAAAACCTATATTAATTGAAGAACACATCATTACGCATTGGGAGAAAACTAAAAAAAAAATGTCTTATATAAAGCATGCGTTTGAAACTTATAAATATGTATCAGATATGCTTGACAGATAACTCGAAATTTATATTTGACAGAAAACTATGAAATCTACATCCTATAGATATCTCGGAAATGTGTGTGTAGCAGAAACCTTAGGAATGTGTGTGAAGTAGAGACCTTAGAAATGTGTGTGTAGGAGAGACCTTAGAAATGTGTGTGTAACAGAGACCTTAGAAATATGTATGTGGAAGAGAGCTCTGAAATGTGCATAAGGAAACACGTGATCCCATACCACGACCTGACTCATGGTATCTTATTTCCAGAGTGGGAGACTACATTTTGTTTGTGAACTCCACGGAGCTGACAGGTCAGACAGATGCTAGAGTCCAGCAAGTTCTAAGACTTCTGCCAAGGGGTCTCACCAAACTGGTAATCAGCAGCGCTGTCCCTGCTTCAGAAACAGGTTTGTTTGTGTGTGTATGTAAGAAAGAGTAATTCGTGGCTTGTTCCTATTTCTGCATGGTCACGGTGGATCAGAGGATAATGACAATATTATTGCATGACATAACAATTAACCATTTACAGCTCAGTACAGTGAACAATAATCAATATTATTCTAAGCGTGCACAACATGTTCATGTAATTAACAAAGTGATCATTTTAGAAAGTTTTAGAGAAATACTGTTATTCTCTATATTGACATCAAAGCAATGATAATTACTGTAGGAAGGCGAACAGCAAACATCTACTCGACAAGCGCAGACAAATTAGAATACGACCAAACAAATTAGCCCTGACCTACAAAAAGTCCTTGTCAGTACTGATAACATGGATATGGCAGTGAATCTATCAGGAAAGGGAGGGGGGGGGGGGTGGCGTTGGTAATGCTGACTCTGATGAAATGAAGAAATCTAGGAGCCGACGAGATATAGTGTTACCATTTACTATCATCGTCCACATCAACATAATCAAGTTTACTGTGTCCCTTACCATCATCGCCCATATCAACATAATCAAGTTAACTGTGTCCCTTACCATCATCGCCCACATCAACATAATCAAGTTAACTGTGTCCCTTATCATCATCGCCCACATCAACATAATCAAGTTTACTGTGTCCCTTACCATCATCGTCCACATCGCCAAATAAAAATGTGCCTACCATCCACCATCCTCAAGGTCTCTCCACCTTACACATGCCGATACAAAAGACAAAGGTACATCACCCATTTTTTTATCTCACAGACTTGCCGACCATAGAAAAAATATGCCATCGCCGCAGTTTCTCATTTTAAATGTCGCTGACCGACACTGTCATGGCACGTCTCATTGCCGGATCAGAGATTTGACGAAATCAGTTCCTTTTTGTTTGTCTGTACTATTTAGCAACTCATTGTTATATTGAGGGGTGGGGTGGGGAACGAGGGGGGGGGGGGTGTGTTAGTGTTAATTGTTGGCCATTTTGCATTTTGAGTAGGTTGTTGGTTTTGTTTTTTGTGCATAAGCGTTAGTTTTCAAAATTTTGATTAGCCTAGAAGTCTATAGCAATTTTCAATCAACCTCTAGGGCTGATCAAAATAGGTCGACCGCCGGTTCTGGCTCACAGGGTGTAGATTGCCCCCTCTGTTTTACATAAGCACTAAACATAAATATTCCAGACTATCATAGAACCAGCAATGTAACCTCTAAATGTCAATTTAAATATACTTCAAAAAGCAAGAGATCATGCAACACTGAAACTACTAAAAAATTGAAAAACTGCAGGACCATTTGGCATCTTCCTTGAAGTCATAAATGCAGACATCTCAACTGCAACAGAGGTGCTACGCCAGGTCTACAAGAGGATGTGGAAACAAGATGCTATTCCAAAATGTGGAAAGATGGTCACATAATCAAATTACAAAGGATAAAAAATCTGATTTCATAGAGAAACTGATAAGGAATAACATTCCTGGCGGTGGCCGTTAAAGATCTGTCCAGGATAATGCTTCATCGTATAAAAGATGCGTTAGATGGATTACTGAGAGAAGAACAGGCAAAATTCCGAGGAGGAAGATCTTGCGCAGATCAAATACCAGCGATCAGAATAATCATATTGCCATCTAGGTAATGGCAGACACCTATATATACGAACTTTAACAATTATGAAATGACATCTGGTAGTAGAGACTGAACAGCATTTTTGGAAATATATAATAATAATAATAATAACATAATCATAAAGGTTAAAGTTGAGGGTTCTACTTCATCACCCCGTGTCTCCACATATGGCTTGATCTATCTCCGGAGAACAGTATGTTGCATGCCGAGAGCATCGAACAAAGGACAAACTCCGTAGTTCCAGCGAGCAACTCAGAGATCTACGAAAAAAGAAATTGTCATCATGAACCGACCGCCGTAGCTCAAATTCGAACCCCAACCGTCTGAACACGAGGCAAACAGCGTGCCCACTTCGACACATTTACCTGAAATCTTGAATGCGCCATAATTTATTTGATTAACATCTACTGTTGTACTTGTAGTAAAAACAATTGCATAAAAGCATAATTCTTTATTTTCCTTCAGAACCCAGACTGCAACTTCAGGAAAGAAATTCGTTCACTGTGCAGCGTCCACAACAACTGGAAAAAGAAGCTCGCCGGAGAGATGATTCATTGTCCAAAAACATACAACAGTTATCAGGTCCTACAAATGAACACAGGAATGCACATATTCAACACGTGTTACCATTGCATCACATTTCTTCATCAGGATTTATTACGGCTTCTACAGCTGAATCTCAAAATATGGAACAGGTGGAACTTACCACGAGGGTTAAACCAGACAATAGAAACCAGCCAGCACCGGCACCAAAACCAGGGAACGTCACAGAATATCTCAATCATACATCTCAATATATAACTGCTATGCCCATCAATGAGTCATGTGATACATATAGTGAGAGTACCACTCCAGTGGACTTGAAAGAATGTGATGATTCCAAGATAATCGAGACTGCGATTATGCCTACACAGAATCAGTACACAGCCCAAGATGTGAACACTAGTTCCAGACATCTTGAAGGTTTTGAGAGCACAACAGATATGTTTGGACCACATGAAGCAGTAAAACAAAGTGCTGCTGTTTTGTTAGAATTGACATCCAAAACATCGTTATTAGCAGAAACGACCGCTGGTAGGGACCAAGTTTCTTCACAATCTGCACTGATACCATCAGCTTATCAGTCAACCTCACCAACAAAATATCTTGACAAGAAAAAACTAGAAACTACGTGTTCAACAATAAGTGAGTCAATGGAATCAACTTTTAAAAACAAAGATCAATTTGATCATGTGGGACCTCTTCGGAAGACGGTCACACCATCTGCAGGTCTTAAATACCGATCACAATCACTCTCCTCTTTACATTTTGAAGATGGCCTGGACGAAAGTGAGCATATTTACATTAAACCTCAACCCAGAAGAAGTGCTGGTTATGAAAGACTACAATCAATTACAAAGTCGTCAAGACCATCAACGATATTTGAAAAGTCCGGGACATTTGTATCGTCCACAGCAAAACTTTTTGACGCTAAAGAACCCCGTGATAAGGCCATTCCAGAAAAAAATGTAATAACCAAAAGCACAGCAATAAATGTAAAAGCAGACTCTGTTAAAAACAAGTCAGTGAACACATCCATAAAGCCAGTGCATGACAGGTGGAAACATGCAGATACTAGTTTTCCAGCACAGACATTTACCCAGGTTGCAACTCCACCATCCCGTTCATGGTCTAGATCAGTCAGTCATACGGTAGTCAAGCCCGCCAAGGTTACTGTATTAGAGCATTCTCGCAGAAACAGTGAGATTACTGATCACCAAACTACAACTATCGTCAGTTCTACTAATATCAATTCGGCTCTGTCTCCACGAAGAGCATCCCATGAGTTCCACACCACACCATCATTCGGTGCCCCAACCAAACATATGTCTACACTTATAGACCAGTCTCACGACAAATTTCTTGCTGGCAGAAACAAATCTGATGGAAGATCTGTTACTTATAAAACTGGACAAGCTAGTCGTCTTCACAGAACTACACATTCTAACAACTACCAATCTACCCCTGTCTCTTTATTAAACAGCAAGTCACTATCAGAAGACATTGTGCATTCATCTGTTAGCGTCCAACCTACAACTGCTGTAGCTCGTGAACAGTATAGAATGTCTTCCACCTCGTCTGTTCAATCTTCCTTCCCAGCTTTCGGTTCAGAAGCAAATGGAGAAGTGAGTAACATAAGAAAGTTTGATGAGCTTCTCATGGAACCACCGTACCAGCGTTCTGTGACAGACCCAGATGACCTGTTGCTTTGGACCTCTGTTGAAAGTGGCAGTACGCCACTACCTGCTCAGAGCTTGTCTTTAGAGACGGTTAAGTCAGAAGCTGATGAAACCATGAGGCCTGTAGCTGCTCCAAGAAAATCAATGCAACCCAAAGAAAGTGAAAAGGAAAATGGATTTAAAAATATGAACCAAAAAGAAACAACTGAATCAAATGTACTGAAAAATGAAGGAGTAGCTGCGGAAGAAATAAAGGACACTGCGGATAAAAGGGGAGAATCACTTGTTGAGATAACATGTAATTCCAGTGCGGAGACTGTCAAGGATCTGTCGTCAGGTGGAAGGACAGTTCAAAATCCTGTGTTATCTACTTCCGATATTTTTAGAGACGATATTTCTTCTGGATTTACTGTAACAAACAAAACGGTAGATGAAACTGAAAAAGAAAGCAAGCAACGAAGTGACAATGCTGAAGAGCTTGGTCAATTATTCGAAATATCTAACCATTCTACCCATAATGCTTCTGAAAATCATAAACAACCACTGCAAGATGCCAGTCATACACACAGTGCGTTTGAAATTGAGAACAATGTACCTCGCCCAAATATAGGCGAAGTCGATAACAAAGAACTGATCGAAAGCTTGATTCATAATAGTGCCGATGAAAATTGGATCAGTAGTAGCAACAAGGAAATGAAACAGGAATTTGAAGTCCGTAGTGGCCAACAGGATTTCTTCAGTGACCAAGCTTCTGAAATTGTTGAAAATATGATGATAGCAATCCGAAACAACCCGGATATTATTCGCCAAGATGAGAAATCAACTTTCTCTATTGACCCTGCATCTCCAGCTTCGTCTGAAGCTGAGCCGCCTCCTTTGCCTGGTGCTCCTCCGCCTACTATCATTCTAAAAGATACCAACTTGCTGATCAATGAGTCTGGCGTGATAGAGCAGAGTGGTACATCTTTTATTCTTGAGAGAATAAAAGAAAACATTGCCATCGAGCCAGAAGATAATGATTCTTGTACAGTAATAAATAAGTCTACATCTAATATCATACCTCACGTAGTAAACACACACACAGAAGAAGCGATGTCAGCTGATAATTATGCTGTTGCAGAAGAAGATCAAGCAACGAAAGCTGACTCACAAGAACCCCTGAACTCACATAGAAACGGCTTTCATGACAGAGATGATATGAGAGTAAACTCACCAAGCCCTGTGGACATGCTCAGCGAGGACTCCGGCATGCCTGCAGATGAAGATCAGGAAGTGGCCACAGATGATGCTATTTCTCCACCTGGAGAACTAGCCGATAATATCTTTGGACCAGACTCACTCAAATACGCGGTATTTCCCAATCAGTTTGAAGCTGGACTGCTGTCCTTTGAAAATGAGGTTGGTCAGCTACCATTACCACGTGCAGCAACACAAGAACTTCAGAGTTCCATAATTTTAAATGTGACCCATCTCCAGGGAGCTGAACAGTTTAGCGAAACTGTTAAAAACTATATAGAAAATGATGATGTAAGGAATGAATTGCCTCCACCTTTGTTGCCAACATCAGCGCCTCCTAGTATTGCTGCTCCTCTTGATGTCAGCCTCAATTATACTGAAGACGTAGCTTCTTCTCAAACTCTACCAACGTATGGTGTACAACACATGTCACCTGAAGTTGATTTACTAGGAGATGAAGTCCCATGTATTCAAAAGCAGGACTTAATACAGATGGAATCTGTTAGCAAACAAGCTTCAGAATCGATATTTGACATAGGGAATTCTACAAGAGATCCTCACTCTGCAAATAAAGGCCTGTCATACGTTGAAAAACAAGAGTTAGCACAGCTGGTATCTGTGGGTGAGACCGTTGCAGAGTCTAAATATGAAAAGTCAATGGAAACTTGGACAGCCTCTGACACAAACACTTCAAGCAGCAACTTACCACATTTTCAAAAACAGGAGTTAATATCAGTGGCATCCGTGAGCAGAACAACAGAGCGAATCAGATCTGAAACAATAGAAAAATCTGCGAAAAACATAGTTGAAAACACTGCAGGTGGTGATTTATTATTTTGTACGGATAATATTGTACATCTGGAAGCATTTTCAGAATCTCAAGACAAGACATTGGCAATAATTACTAGTAAACGGAAATGGTGTCTCAGGTCAAACATATGCCAATCTCCGTTGTTAGTTGGGGACTGTAATGTTTCAGTAGGCGCCAATTATACCGAGAAAACCCTCGTTAAAGCATTGCCTTACAGTGACCTCACTAATCTCATAGACAAAGCTAATGTCGTGCTAGAAGCTTCATCAGCTGGGGTCAACCTGATCCTGATGGTTATCCATCTACACGGAGATGGTGCTCCTTTAGGTGTCGACCTCAAGCATGACGGAGGCAGCTGTTTTAAGGTATACTCATTTATCTTGAAGTTAGAGTGAGCTATTTTAAAGTCAATTGTACACATTTACAGATATTATTTCTTAACCAAGTGTTATGCCAATGCTTTTTAGTGTATACTAATATTCAGTGTCGGATTAAAACAACTGGAGGCATTGGGCTATGACATCTTGAGAAACCCAAACTTAATAGTTCTGATTACGAGAACGAGAAGTCGTTTTCTTCATCATCTACTCAATGAAAGAAGAACAATGGAAAAATGTTAGGACTGATAAAAAAAAAGTATTGTTATAAATGTATAACCATTAATAAGTTTACAAAAGTATAGTATAAATGAAGACGTTCACACAGAACATTCATAGTTCTGTTTCATCATTAGACTTTATACAGCAAATAGAGCAATTTCTTTCCATGTTTTTTTTAGATCCAAACCCTGTAATTGTGTTAATAAAAATCTGTAAGACGCAGTTAATCATTTTCTATGCAGAGAATGCCCAGATCAGTCAATCGGTCTTGGGACATCGTTGACCGCAGAGCTCTCTTAATCCTTTTAGTCAAGAAAATAATCTTTCACCAGTACATTTAGTAACCATTAATCACAGGAACAATCTGAAAATTGCTTCCACTTTCGGAGCGGAGAAGCTCTGTTAATTTTCTCATGAAATGTTATTATGCATATCTTGGTGAAAGTAATTACTATTTTTGACGGCAAGGTGAAAGTGCAATAGTTCATCTACAATACTAAGGTCACCATTCTTTGGATTTTCAACATCTCAACGCCACCGTGAATCTGTTCCTTTTTTTCTAGTAGGTTTACTAAAAATGACAAACTGTCAGCTACACTTCTATACACTGTTGTTCTTCTATGTTCACTTCACGAGCATACATGACAGGGATAATAGAATTGATCCTAGACCTGTCCCTTGAAGAAAGTTCGTTTAATGATTCGGGCGCTGTCCCATTACTGTTTTCTTTTTTTACAAACTCTTTGCCATCTTTGTTCTCAATATCAGCCAGAGTAATCTGTGTTTCTTGATCAGTTTCATCAAAATTAGTCAGTGTTTTAGACAAACTACAATAGTAAGCTGCAAATGTTTGCACGTGTACTTAATGCGTTTGCAAACTTAGGATGGTCTTGATAACTTTAGGAAATTGATTTAGCAAATGTGTCCAAAGATAAGCATGAACAAAATTTCAAATTCTTCCATTTTCTACAAAGGATTTCAAACATATCATCTAGTATGTAATTTTTCAGTTTCATCACAGCAAATATGACAGAGCTTCAGTAATGTTAGCATAACTCAAGATAGCATATATGACATAACTTTAACAATGTTAGCATAACTCATCACAGCAAATATGGCTAAAAGCTTCAACAATATCAACATAACTCATTACAGCAAATATGACTGACAACCTCAATAATGTTATCAAAACTATCCGTAAAAGCTGATTTGGCTTTGTCATGCGCCTCCCATCTTATGTTTGACATGTTTCGAATCTTTTGACTCTTTCGGCAAGCGCTTTTTTAACACAGTCCATCTTTTTGTATTAGTTCAGAATAAACATGAAAAGCTCGTTTATTGTAGCCAACAAATTGACTGTATCCAGACACGAGTCACCAATAGATCGTCCAACTAGATTTAGGAAGTGTCCAGTGCAAGAAAAACATGTTACTGTTTCTGCAATCACAGTTGATGTATTTGTGTTGCAATGTTAGAGGTTTTGTTCAGCACATTTTCTTTCTTCTCCAAGTTGTAAGATAAATGATCTTTCACTGCTTCTTGTGGTGTAACTTCTTCTTCTGCGTTCCTTCTCAATCTCCAGCTACTAAGTCTTGAACAAGGCTTTGCAAGTAGCAGGATGTAGTCCGAAGAACGGAATGCGCAGTGTCGCTAGTTTACAGCTTGACTGCGATATTTGCACCTTTTGGTCCGGCACATCCGTCTTCGGCAGATTGGTGTAACTATCTCGTGGCATGTTCCTTCAGTGCCTCGTGTTAATTCTTGAGCTATCACTTGATTGTCCCTTTCTTATAAAATTGATGCACATGTATTGCAACTGTTCTTCTTGAAGTTCTTGGGAGGTTGTGTTTTATAGTTACAGTGGTTGTTCTTCAGTCTACTCAGACTGATCAATGTAGCCTACTAGATTTTCTTCTGTTATGTATCCGAATTTTCATGCTGCACAATTTGCAATATAAGATGATTGACTTTACACGCTTCAGTATTTTATACTGTTCATTTTGTCGCTTTTATTTACTATTAACCCATTTAATATCGCTTACCCATTATTAATTTCACAAAAAGTCAAAAATAAATATTATTGTGACTCACAATTATAAAACAGAACTCTCACAACTTCGATCGATTATAATTTAGGTCTCCAAACTAACAAGAGTTCGTTGCTACATAACAATAACCGTCATCGCTGTTTTGTGGACACATTCTGGCATATCGGACTGTAACTGCAGTTTAGCACACACGAACCTCTTTGAATCATTCGGACTGGAAAGTGTTAATGAATAATCGGCACATAATAAGAAACATTGGAATTTACATTGAATATAACTTAGAAACAGCTCTGGAAACTGGGACGAAGACGTAATCAAATAAGTTATATAAACTTAAAAGTAATAAAAAGGAAATAATATAACGACTACCACAATCAGGTAACTGGTTAGAATATTTTAAATAATGAAATTGTTAAACAAATTTGTTAAGCCAATGCTAATTACCTGTATTATTAATAAAATAGGCAGCGTGGGCTAGGGGGAAAACTCACTCGGTTTTCACAATCCCAACCATCTTCGTTCGGTAACATTGTTTTTTTTTCTAAAACCTGCTTGGACTTCGTGAATTTCAGATTCAAATCTTTTCTCTATCCTTCTCAATAGGATCCTCAAAAGTATCTTGCTAGGCTGGCTGATTAGTGCGATAGTTCGGTAGTTTGTGAACAGCTTCAGATTGCCTTTTTTTGTTGTTGTTGTTGTTATTGTAACATATGGCTGGGAAATTATAAACAGCAACATAAAATGATAACAGCAACAGACTTCCAGTCCAAGCGATTATCTGAAGACCAATTGGCGTGAGAAGGAGGGACAGATCAGGAGAGACACCAGGGTGATTCCCATGATGAGTATCAACAACATTAGACCAATCTACCTATTTAGCATTGAGAGGAAGACTAACGTCTGGTCAGCCAAAAAATACAGATCAGGCATGTAAGTCATGATCAGGCAAAATATACTGGCCAAGACCCTCACCTCGGCTTCCTCGTAGCCCTCCTTGGAAACAGTATGTTTTCATGGAAGCCTGGCTAACAAGACGAGGCATCGATTTGATCCCCGTAGTAGTGAGTGACACGCAGATGAAGCCAAGCATAGCACAACCGCCCGGAGGACCCCGGGCCATCTTAATCAGCACGCTCGGGATGTGAGGAAAGCTACTGCTACCCGCCACTTAACGTCCATTTCAGGGCGCACAAAAGAGTAGACCTAGTCATTGTGGGTATTCAAAACAACCTAAAGAGCATTGAGTTCTGCCTTATGCGACCTGATTGGCAGTGAAAGAACATATATTGACAGGGGGTTTCAATCAGGCAGGCATACCTTTAATTGTGTGTTCTGGGATGCTGAGGATCACGTGATATTGCGACAGACAAACAGCAGCACGTGCGCGAACGTCCAAAATTATTATATTTGAGTCTCCTCTGTCTCTGTCTCTCTCTCTCTCTCTCTACATGTGTTATATATTGATCTTTTCTCTGTTGTCAAATAGTGCTAATATTATATTATATGTATCTGGTTGCTGTTCGTACGCTGATCAACAGTAAGGAGTACCCAGTTTCCAAACCCCTACTTGCCCATGTTCCACCTTTATTTCAGACCCTGTTAGTTAACTTCTACAGATGTGTCTAAGAAATCTTGCACATCCCTCTCCAGATGGCCATATTTCGGTCGCAGGGCCTCTGGAACATGTTACATAAAATGCCTTCTCGTTTATTCACTATTACAAATGTGAAGCATATATTGTTATGTCACCCGCCGTTAAAAAGATCATCATAGTGCCAAGGTTTATTTATAAAAAAGGACATAAATATTACATCCTTTTATTTGTTGACGCAGAATTACATATGGTAAAAAAATGTAGACACTGTAAGGATGTTCCGTTCTGTTCCTAAAAACCGACATCACTGAACTCCCGGCAAATCCTAGGTGCTAAAACTCTCTCAGAAAATGGCGAAGGGTGTGAATGCTCGTGGTTTCTGTATCTTGTTTATTATACACACACTAGTTACATTAAAAAAACATGGCGTTTATCAATAGGTCAGACACGCATGCTCTTAGCCACCCACCGGCAACGACATGTTCCGATCTGTCTTCTGAATCCCCCCCCCCCCCCCCGAAACAGAAACAATCATCTACACCCCCCCCCCCCCCCCCATCCTCAACTATCGTCGTTGACGTCCTTGCTACTATTCGGAAGCTCAGAGATGGACGATCGGCAGACCCGGATCACATCCCATCGTAGCTGTTGAAACACGCCATCGACCCGATAAGTTCTGTTTACATTTGATTAAAGTTAAGTTTAATAAAAATTAACAAATGGGTATGGTCAGATGCCGCACCTTGACGAGAACACAAACAAAACCTACGTTACGACCAATAGGTCTTCATCGGGAACAACAAATAACAACAATGCTGAACTAGTAAATCAACATATAAAGACAAAATGGTTTACTTATCTGACATAGTGTCTGTCATCGCGACTGGTGGTTGGGTTAGAAGTTCGACTGTAAATGAAGGACAGCGATCAAATAATGGGGCTATGAGAGCACAAGAATTGAGGAAGAAAGAGCCCGATAAGCCAGTGGCGGCCAAATATGGAAAAAGGCAAAATAGTGATTCAAGTGGGCGGAACAAAAAGAAAGTGATTTACGCCTTGGGGCAGAAAGATTGATTTAAGGAGTGGGTTTGGGGTAAGGGAGAGACTGATATAAGAAAGGAGGCGGTGGGAACAAAGGAACGCAAATAGATGGGGGACAGTATGAGATTTTAAGATTAAAAGAAAATAATTTATTCCTGAATCGTCTCCCTATACAAAGACTACAGTAATTACAGACCTATAACACTACTCTCGGTTCTTGGAAGGGTGTTTGCCTACGTGCTACTGGTTTGACTCAAGCCTCTCATGAAAAACGTCGCTCACAACAGTCTGGCTTCACCTTGGATCGTTCTACCACCGACGCCATCCATCCTCTGCGCCTCCTTGCCAAACATCACCGCGCCTTCAATAGCCCCTTATGCACTGCATACGTGGACTTGACATCCTCCTACAACTCAGTTGATCGGTCGGCTTTATGGAAAGCCCTCCAGTGAATAGGCTATCCGCCATCTCCCCCCCCCCCCCCTGCTAAACCTGATCAAGGAGCTACACAAGGACACCGGCACCAAAATTCGACTGGGTGGCTCTCTCTCGGACAGATTCTCCACGACTTCGGGTGTTAAACAGGGATATGCTCTTGTCCACGACCTATTCTCTGCCGGGCCATATACTTTGCTTCTTGAACGTCTCAGCGCGCACCAAGAGGGTATCATTATCGACCAGTCAATCTTTACTGATCTAGTTTACGCGAACAACAGTATTCTGTTAGGCACAGGTACCTCTAGAATTTCTAGACAGAGAAACGACCTTTCTATGCATGCCTTTATGCTGGGACAAAACCAAAGTTTAGAACCTCATTTCCGACACAGCGTCTCATGGTATTAAAACTCAATGCCACACTATGGAGGGCTCCAGAGAATTGGTCTACCTCGGCAGTACGATATCATCCGATGGATGCAGCGGTCCCGATATGTCAAGGTGGATCAGACGGCAAGATCTCATTTAAAACAAAAATCCGCATCAACCAGTCATGCGTGGTCCCAGTTCTACTGTATGGCCCCGATATGGCCCCAAAACCTGGACATTACTGAAATATGACATGTCGAAACTAGAGGCCTTCCACGTGTGCAACCAGCGGAGTATCTTGGGAATCCGATGCCACGACTGCATCCGCAAAGTGGTCTCTACTAAAACTCCCAATCTCAGAAACACATGACCGGTACACAAGGTTCTACACAGGTCGTTCATCAGCGTCAAAAGCCTTCAAACGACAAGCTGGAGATGCAAAAAAGGCCGTCTCCGCAGGGTATATCCAGCAGATAGCAGCCTCCACTCTCGACAAGGCCTGGAACCTTGCCGCAGTAATGGATCATGTCGATCGATGCAACGGACTTCAGATGCTTAAGTGAACTTTTATTTTGTTCCACCCTCTCATACACCCTACTTTGCTCGAGTTTCGTTTGATTTCAACACTCTTTAATCTGGTTATTGCTGACTCATCTCTTGCAATGTCTTTATCCAACAGGCAGTAATTGATAGACGTCAAAATTTTACCCCGATCCACATATAGTGTGCCCACAATGGTTGCTTGCAAAGCCAGGATGCCAGCTCTTTCGCTGCCCAGAATCAAACCGTTGAGGTTTAGCACCAATCCATCTGCATTTATAACTGCATCACTGCCCTTATCACGTATCAGCTAGTTAACTTCGAACTCTGCATTCTTATTGCATGACTCGTATTTCCTGCCTAGGATTATCATGAGTATGTGGTAATCCAATCACCAGTGTGGATCCATTCTGGTTCCCTCAACTGTGACCGCATGCCAGTTTGTTCTCTCTGCATGTGCCATCCGTAACATTCCTTACTTGCTTATTTTGTCCTTAATGTCTGATGTACAACTACTGTAGGCGCACATTATTTTTTAAAATAAAGAATATTGTGATCTAATAACAATTCCTTGCCTTAATTTCATTTCATTTATGGTGATAATTTCAGGTATCAGGCCTGAAGAAAGGTAGCCCAGTATTGCAAGAAGGTGGGGCTAAAGTGGGCGACTGGCTGTTAGCAGTAGACAGTCTCTGGTGCGATCAAGTAAACAAAATGAGATTTCTGTCTAGACTGGCAAAGCCCAAACATGATTCATTGTTGGTGTTTGCCAGAGAAGAGAAGTCAGTCGATGCTAAAGGTATTGTTGACATTAAACTCTATTGTTTAGTGCAGTTTGTCTTTAAAATATGCTGTGTAATCTAACAGAACATAGTTGTATTTTCTGAATATGAGTTTAACGGCATATTTTAATACTCTCAAATTGGGTTATGAGCTTTACTGTGATGTTGTTTTATTATTTCGTAGTTTGGATACTAATGTATATTTGTTTTAAACTGACTTTATTTTTTTGTCAATTACCTTTTTGTGCTTTATCAGTCTTAAAAGTTGATTTTTAAAAATAATTCCCATTCTTCTCCAGCATTCCCGATTCAGGAAAGCATCTCGATCTCCGTGCAAGACAGACCATCTGCAAACAAAAGGCAGTCCAAACCATCAACACCGTTACAGGAAGATCAGCTTCTCTCAGGGAAAGTCCCAATATCATCACTTTCAGAAGTTATGGTACCTCTGCCAGACCATATACAGTCATTCACCGAACAGGTGCCACAACTCCCACAAGACGAGCCACCACCACTTCCACGACTAGATCAAGTAACACTGACTCAACTAGCTCTACTACGCAAAGAGCCCGCAGCATCACAACATTCGGAACAAGTACAACGACTATTTGACCAGAAGACTTTATTGCAGGATGGATTTTCACATATAAATAATACGCCATTGGCGCAACATGAAATAGCTCTGTTATCAATAAATGAGAAACATGTTCAGAAGGAGCATACTAACAAATTAGAGACAAAACACTCCGAATCTATTGTGGTATCAGTTAAGAATGTACCCGTGGAATCATTGCCATCTAGACCATCTCGAGTGGTGAATAGAGAACAAAAAGGATCAGACATTAACGCAGCGTCTGTGAAATCAGCAAGCAGTTCAGAAGTGTCAGTCAAAGATGTGCCCATTAATGTAATACAGTTACCTGCTGAAAGTGTAGTCTCCAGTTCTGTAGAGTCGAGCACTGAACCAGCTCCAGGTGTTCATAGTGTGATGTTGATTAAAGGTGCTACAGGGGTAGGATTCAGCCTAGAGGGTGGTGTAGGCTCACCCAAAGGAGATTTACCAATTACAATAAAACGAATTTTCAAAGGTAAGTTAACGGTTATTTCAGAAGCAGAAATCCCTTTCAGTTAGTAGTTTATGACTAGAATAGTAAGAATAACAAAATGTGCTACAGATTTATCACAATTAGGAGTCATATACATTTGCTTTTGTGAGGTGTGAATACTAGTCAGTGGTATACGAATTGGAAGAAAATGGGTGGTCTGCCCCAGATTCCAGAAGCTGCCATTAAGCAAGGCTGTGTAGTTTGCTTTGTCTTGCTACGTTGATATATTATCCCGTAACCCATCAGATCGTTGGGGCATACTTGAAGACACTCCCACGCCATCTCTCTCTGTCCGCTGCCGCCAGTCGTGCCTCACCGGGACGAAGGTTTGACAACTCAGTGATGTTGTCTGTCCATCTCTTCTTTAGACGTCCCCGCCCTATCTTTCCTGGTACGGAACCAAGCAGCATCAAATTTGTAATTCCGCTGGACCCGTGACGTGCCCATACCAAGCCATATTTCATCTTTTGATAACTGTAAATATATCATCAAAAGGTCCAATTTCGTTTTCCACTCTTCGTCGTATTTCTACGTTCGTGACACGATCCTTATATGTAACATTTAAAAGTCTTCTAAAGCACCTCATTTCCATTGCATGTATTCTGCACTGGATATCCGCAGTAATGGTCAGGTATACAAAAATATTGAGAGCACCAATGAGCACATTAGTCTAACTTTTATGCTAAGGGCGGGTCGCCTTTATTGCCATATGGGTTTCAAACAGGTAAGCGCCGCTGTTGTCGATGCTATTCTGACAATTATCTCAGGCTGCGAGCCCTCGGAGGTCTTCCTCGCGGTATCTTCTTACCTTGGACTGCTGTCGCTATGCTCAACTGACCATCGTTTCGTCGCAACATGTGACCAGCCCATCTGTTTTGCCTTGTCTGCATGGATTAACGCATCCTTTACCAGGGACAATTGTCTTTTGTCAAAATTGTGGAGACCTTGCATACGTTGGTTCCGGAGAGTGATTCGGACCAAGCGTCTCTCAAGGGAGACCCGAGTCACTCTCAATTTGTCCTCCAGTGATTTTGTTAGTGGCCTCGTCTCAGTGACGTAGCGCATTGCAGTTAGTACAGTGGAATTGAAGAGGGTTGCTCGTAGGTCTTGGTCATGTCAACCGTCCAGGACTGCGTTAATAGACAGAAGGCTGCCCAACCCGCACGCCTAAGTCTTGTCAGTTCACATTAGGAATAAGTGTGGAAAAAGCTTTCGTTACTTCTCATAAAAGTAATTTAAAAATAATTATTGATGAGGCGATTGCGTATTTTATTTGATTATTGAGAAGTTTGCAATTCTGTTAATTAAACATTCTAAATGATTATTAGCACAATCAAATTTACACAGTATAATCTATCTGTTCTTTTTGCTTTCATAGGTGGCCCTGCAGAAAAATGTGGGCTGTTGAAAGTAAAGGATGAGATTCTAGAAGTGAATGGACTCCAATTCTCAACAATGCAGCATTATGAGGCCTGGAACCATCTTAAGCTTGTAGATGATGGAAAGGTCCTCATCACAATTCGTAGAACCTGAGAAAAAAATGTATATGCTAGATGCATTTTTTTTTTGGTGCGAGTAATACACATATTTTATCTGTACGTACAGCTATATTTTCATGAATGTCTTGATTATGATAAATCAAAGTATATTAATGAAATTGCTGAGGTTCACTTCAAATGAATCTATCACCTGGTCATAAGTTCTGTTTATATTACATTTTTTTTGTTATCGCAAATACGCGTATTTAATTTATCAATGGCCTCATCCCATATCCCTCATATATAGAATCTTGTATGTCTGCTAATGTCAAATATATAAATTTCCTGATAACTATTTGAGTGTTTTGCTTTATATTCGAAGTAATGTTCAACTTTGTATGCATTCTCTTATATATATATATATATATATCGATGTCTCCACATTCTCTAATATGTGCATTTTCCTATAGCTATGTAACAAAATTACAGACAATCCTGTTATGTGAGTATTCTTCCCTATTGTCTTTTTCTAATATCACAGGATATCATTCAGATTGTCCACATATTCTTAGTTTCAAAGTTAAGCTCCAGTTTTACCCTATAGCTGCGATGCTCTTTTCAAAATGATTACTTAAATCTATGTTCACACTGCACTCTAAGATCATAAGTGTTTGCAAATAGCATTCATGTTTTTATATTCACCAGAATCATCTGACTTACACTTTGCATTCATTCTTCCTTGACTAGTTTTAATTTTTTTGATAAAATCATCGGAGATCAAATATTGCCAGATCAAATTCTTTATACCTTTTTTTGTGTTCTGAAGTACAGGTGCACCTTTTGCATTATACCTTTCTAAGATAAGGTAGAAATACAGCGTGTAACCTTATCACATTCAAGATTTCTTTTGGGAATTCTTCCAAATTGTGATAAAAGAAAATTAGTTTTACCTTCATATAAAGGTTACACCCTATGTGGATGGATCTCTGCACCACTTTTTGGGAAGGAACGAACAGGTCCAATGTTCCCTACAATACATGTCGCTAAAGGTGACTAAGGATGGTTGTGCATGATTCTGGCAACCTTATCATGTAAGAAAGGTGCTACAGCAACCATTATCAAACTACAGAATGCTTGAATGCACTCTTCCAGTAAGGAGGTCCATCACAACTACAGTGGTGGCCGTAAGTTCCTATTTGAGTGCAACAAATATAATGTTGATGAAAGTTACTTCCAACTTGATTGCAAATATGTCAGCAATGTTTAGAAATCTGTCATGGCACCAGATATGTCAGCAATGTTTAGATATCTGTCATGGCACTAAATATGTCAGTAATGGTTAGACATCGGTCATGGCACCAGATTTACATGGTGTATTCAACTATTTTCATCACAAAAGCCAATTCATCAAACACATCTTAATTACTTTTAGAAACTGAAGCAATGTGTTATTTATAGTATTTGAATGATTCATAGTTTATACTTTAACTGATTTCTTTATTTTCTTGATTTGAGACACATTTAAAAAAAATTTACATATTTTTACAAGAAGTAAACAAATTATGTTATCTTTTTGTAAATGAAAGTTTAAATGTTACTTTACTAAGGGCACTAGAAATAATTGAAAATAAAGCATGGTGATGATAATTTAGATAACAGAATGACAAATGTAACTTGTATTATTCTTTAATTAATACTTACTTTACTTACAAATGCCATATGAACAGCACTGAACCAGTCTGTCTCCACTAAACTAATTTTGGATCATCTTGAGTTCTACCCATGAGTCTCCACTTCCTTGTTTTGCTATGCAGGTTTCCTATGTTTCTCACTCATCTCTTCTCTCATGTGTTCTAATCCAACCCAAGTCTTGCTTGCTATATTGTTATCTTTCAACCTGACAATCTGCCTTCTCACATTAATCCCTAGTTGTATTAGACATAGCCGAGTTATTTACCACAATTCTGTTTATTATTACATTCTGAAACAAAGCATGCATCAAAAACTTTTCTTAAGAGTAAGTCTGAAATATTGATTTGATGATCTTTCTTCGACTTCTTGCATCCTTAGCAAAGTAATCAGGGATCACCAAAACTGATGTCTATCAGAGCAGCAACAGACTCTCTACAATTAGCTACTCATTGTATGGTGAAACCCAGCTGTGGTTTCTGATTTTCATTGTGGCTTCAATGCTTCTAGTCAAAGTGTTACAGTTGGACCATTTTGCTAAGCCCACAGTTTGACCAATTCTGGTGATGCCATCCTTTTTTTAACAAATGGGGTCCCAAGTAACGATAAAAACACCACTTTCATTGTGAATACTGCAATCATGATAACAAGATATTAACATTTATGTTAACATCTTAACTTTTACAGAGGATGTATAGAGAAAATGGCTATATCAAGCACAGACTGTTTTGTGAAAATTAATTAGATACTAAAATACTATATTTTGATAAGTTATTTAATTTGAGAATATTTCAAAAAAGCAGTCTGGATTCTGGCCTCCATACATTTTGTCCATATGCAAGTTTGACAATGTTGGATGATGTGGAAACACACCAGAGAAAAGAGTATTGCCACCGTAACCACCAAGAAATTTTGTAAAAGGAGACTAATGAGGGTTGTGCTTGGTGCTAGCAATCTTATCATATAAAATGAATTCCTGCCGAAACCACCACTGTGAAGCTTCTTTTAAGGTGCAAACTGCTTATGTTTTGACAGAAAAAAGAAAACATACATAATATAAGAACACAACATTACAACTTAGTGTTAGATTGAAAATGGTTAGTGTTATTTGTTTACCAAAATTAGAAGGATTAATTTAAGCCTTACCTTGGACATTTAGTACAACTACTTGTGTTTTCCAAATGTTACTGTATACAGATAGCAGTTTCCAGTTATCTATTAACATTATGTGTTCAAAATTACTGTACCACTGTACTAAAATTATATATAACTTCCTGCAATGATGTAGTATTGTTTCACTCGTTCTCAGTTTTTTAATACCTAACATACCTGGTTGCCCTACATCTACAAGTGTCCACCAATAAGATAGAGGGATGGCCTGTGAGAAGTTCTTAAACTGACATGGTACAACAAGGAGAAGGACAAGAATACATTTCTACAACATTTGGCTACCTGACATCAGAGACATAATTTGCCTTATTGAATACCAGGGGGATCAAGATGCTGAGCAGCGCATGAGCTGCAGTGATCAGCGACTCATAGCTGACTGCTAGCGTCAGGGCCAGCGAACCATAGCTGCCAAGACCCTTCTACACCTCCACGCGGTGATCCTGGATAACAGGCTGCAGCAGGGCAGACTGGCTAAGGAGAAAGGATCGAAGAGGGAATGCTAACCCGGTACTCAAAAAATGCTTGCTGAAGTCGGATGTGTTAGACCGAAAGGTGCAAATATCGCAGCCAAGCTGTAAACTACGACACAACGCATTCCGTTCTCTGGACTACATTCCGCTACTGAAGCCTTTTCAGGGTTTGGTAGTGGGAGATTGAGAATGAACAAAGAAGAAGAAGAAGAAGAATACCAGGATTACAGATACTATTTGTATTTGAACATAAGGTCATTGTAAAGCAAAAATATCTGGCAAAGATGGCGCCATAACTGGCTGCGAGTCTACATTTCTCTACTGTTTTGTATCATTATGGATGCCGCCAGACCACGGATATGCCTGGAATTCACACTAGTCAACGACTTACACTTGTGTTCACGGATACGTGGAGTTGTTTTCCGTCTGGACTTGTTATTTCGTTCTTTTTTTGTAATTTCTTCCATCCGTTTATCCTGGTCTGGACGCCGGCTGAATGGCGCTACGCTTAAACTAGTTATACCTGTGTCGTATCTCACGGGTTAGTTCTGCCGATTCACCTTCACAAATATGGCGTGTGGGAATTTTAAGATGCTACTATGATGAACTGAATACAGCTGGGGAGAGATGCCAGACTCACTCACACGCTGAGTGTTGTCCATACGACCTCTTGTGGTTATCGAAAAGGCACGACAAACTGCGTTAGATGCCTTCTCACCTTTCTACCCTGCGGGTTACATGTTTATGGAAAGGCTTCGGTGGTAACCCTGAGGCAAAATCTGCACCCTATGCTATCTCCAGTCATCTCGATGAATGTCTTGCCACTGGCAAACGGTAGCTTAGGCTCTGTGCGTGAGGTTGACAAAAGGCGCAGTTTCTTCCTCACTTTAATCCAAATCTCCGCGCAAGTCACCCATTTCAGCGGACACAGCAGGAGATACGACTGTCCACACGGCTGAACAAAGAGAGTGGTCTTCATTACTTGTGATGGACAAACTATCATTGTAAAGCAAGAATCAGAAAAGTATGAGTGTCAATTTACATGAGAAAGGGGCTTATTGTATTGCCGGTACTAAGACACTAGCCTAGATATGAGAGTAAGTCAGCAAGTAGTTCACAAGCATATGGTATAGTTAAAAAATGTAGTTGGTAGTTTCTAAAGGCATCATTAGGTGGCAGCAACATACAGCTATGTGATTATTGCAGGTACGATGCTAGCAGTCACATGCACATGCGCAGCTCTGATTCAAAATGACGTTCATGCTCACAGTGTATAATCAAAGAACAGTGTAGTTTTGTGTATTTTTTTAGGGTAAAAAGACTTTCTGCAAAGGAAATGCTTCCTGTTTGTGCTGAGAAGTGTTTATCAGGTAAAGCAGTGCATAAAAGTTGATTAAAGTTGCAAAAGAAGCATCTGTGGATGAGGAAGATGATTAGAGCTAACAGGGGAGTAACAATAGATAGTGTGGCAATTGCAATAGGGTGTTTGCATGGTTTAGCCTACAGCATAATACATGACTGACTGAATTTCTCGAAAGTGTACTCATGGTGCGTACCCAGACGACTGATAAACACAATAGAACATTAAATCTGAAATTCTCAAACCCAAACCATAAACCTAGCTAGCAAACCATGTCTGATATCAAGCACATTATCAATGGGTATGGAACACAGCTATTCTAATCTATTATGCCTTTCAAATCAGCGAGTGAATTATAGTTATGGGAAAAGCACCGACTGAAAGGATAAGTTTGTGGCTTTCAAAGCCTTGCCTATTGGAGACATTTCTAGGAATGACATCCTTTACTGTTGAATTGTTCAATCCTCACCTCTTTACACAGGTCTTGTGGGATTTGCTTGTGAGATGTAGGCTAGCACAACAAAGACATTGATTGTAATGCCTTTACCAAAGACATAGGCAAAGCTACTAAAAGCTATGTTTTTATTGACCACCAGAACTCCTTAAATAAGGTTACAAAAGCTAGTAACAACTGTAGGCTTTCCTGGACAAAGATATATGTTAAGCTCTTTATAATATATTAGGTAGCATTGCTTTTTTTAGGTGCCATGTTTTACATTCACACAAATTGTCAGTAACTCCCTAATATGGTAGCTTCCTGATCAAATATACTTTGTACTCATATATCTTTAATTGTGTACTTGCATGCCATAATAATAGATTCTCATTCATCTGTTCCCTCATTTTATTTGTATGTGCATTGCTCTAAAATCTACAACGTTCAACAATAATCAGTTTTACTTTCTGTTCATTTATAGTTTGATTTGCATATACAAAAAAAAACCATTATAATATTAATGGCATTATATTACCTATATTATTTTAATAGATTATATTTATTAATACATTATGATGTAGTATTACATAGGCCTGTCTATGACAGGCAATGCAAATCTTCAAAATGGTAATGGAACCTTATTTTATAATTTAACAAACGAGGATCCACACTAATAATAGATGATTTTTTTATGATGTCCGCAAATATTAAAAAAATACTCAAATAAAATTCTAATAAAAAATCTACCAAAGTTATTTGTACCTTTTCTCAGGCGGTTTGTTAAGATGGAGTCTAACTGGCTGTGGGTCTACTTAGCTCTAGTGTTTTGTGTTTATTGAAATGGGCTCCATCATCTGTAAAAACCAACCTCCAAGAAACTGGTTATATACAGACTCTGTAGAGTGTTCTAAATCAGTATAAAGGTGTTTAGTTGTTATATACTATAGTCCATCTTTTAATCCACAGACAAGGTCCGAAACAATTTTCTACTAAACTACATGTCAGATCCAAATGATTTTGTGCATGTAGCCTTAGAATATCCATGACCTTAAATAAATATTTGTTTTCTCTAAAAAATGTTATGTATTTTGAAAAAATGTATCCATTAGGCTATATTAAAAGCGACCTCATTGAATTGGACCTAATTTTAACATGTTTAAGGTACACAGTTGTGTTTTAAAAATAAATGTTTTGACATTCAGATACGCTGAGTAAAAACAAATTTCTGATAATCTCATGCACAAATTAGATACTTTGTTTAGTGCGGAAAACAACCAAGGTCATTTATGCGAAACTAGTTCAGTAATAGGAGCATCACGATATTATAGTTTGTGGGTCGGTTTTAGTTGCTTTTTTAAAAGTTACAATGACATCAATTTCAAAATGAGTTTGAAGTGTACAATTATAACAATGCAGAAAATTACGGTTTTACTATACAAGTTTTTTCCGCAGAGAATCTAAGATGCAAATACCTGAAACAGATACGTGAACGGTATAGACAAGGCTATGATATTGTATACTTGGACGAATCCTGGGTCAGTGCTCACCACACTTATGGTAAAAAATGGCAATCAGTTGGCGGTGAACAGAAAAGACAAATTTCAAGCAGCAAAGGGTAGCGCATTATACTAATGTATGCTGGAAGCAGTGAAAAATAACTTGTATATGACGCTGAACTTAATTTCCAATCAAAAAGTACCGATGGTAGAGACTAACACACTGAAATGAATGGACAAATTTTCAGGCACTGGGTGACGAATGATCTGCTTCCAATTCTGGATAGACCGCCATGCCTAGAAATGGATAAAGCATCCTATCGCAATGCAGAATCAGAGTAAGACAAAGTGCCAACTGCCTCAAATACAAAAGCTCAAATTAGGACATAGCTAACTAAGGAAAAAGTGAATTTTGATGACATGTATTTGAAGCCCGAGTTGCTGCAGCTTGTAAGGAAGACAAATAGAACAAAGGTGTATCATATTGACAAAATCACTGAAGAGTACGGTCACACTTCTCTGCGACTAATTGCATATCATGCACATCTAAACCCTATAGAGATTGTGTGGGCTAAAGTCAAGTTGCAGAACAGAACAGGACATTTAAAATGTGTGATGTTGAAGTGCTGACACATGAGTATCTATCAAATATAGGCATTCAGTTCTAGAAGAAACGTGTTGAACATGTGCTCTGGGAAGAAGATCAGTACTGGCAACGAGATGTATTACAATTTGTCCTGCCAGTAACAATTATCAACCTCTTTGAATTGACAGATTCGGAATGATTAATATCATCTTTTGTGGACATACTGATCAGCAAACTTGGATGAATTAGCGTATGTTTATCAAAACAATTAAATGTACATACAATGACAAATACATTTCAAAATTTTAATGCTTTAGGCAACATAAAATTAGCTGCGCATTTGATACAACCTTGGGGTCTAATGGTGACCGTAGGGCTGTACTATCTGTTGCATAGTGGTGCCATTTTTACGATTGTATATAAAGAGCAACACAAACAATCGATTGATCTATCAAAACAAAATACAATGAGAAATTAAGCTGCGTACTGTCAAATCTTAAAATTTTGTGCCATTTCTTTGCAATGGTCTTAACAGATTAAAGGAATTCACCAAAGTGCAAAATTCTAAACATCTATGGATTAAATAATATCAATGTTTTAGCGTCATGGATATTCTAAGGCTGCATGCGAAAAATCATTTGGATCTGACATGCAGTTTAGTAGAAAATTGCTTCTGACCTTGTTTATGAAATAAAAGACTAACTATAAAAGCTATTTTCTGAATGTTACTAGAAACCAGTTATGCTAATAATAGCAATGGGTCACAGAATTTTCCACAGCAAGCAAAATGTTACAGGTTTTTTAAACTAGGTTATACATATAAGCTTTATGCACATTATAATTTTTAAATGTATGATTACTTGCATTTCAATATTTGAATTGAAAGTGATAAAAAAAGAAAGAACAGTTTGTTGACAGGATTATTTGATGTCAGAAATATGATTAGTATATATATATATATATATAAATGAGAACAGATGTGATTGTTAGGCTTAATAGTCTTAAAATGAGTTAATTGAAGAACTATTAGGTAATCTATACAATTTTGTGTCTTGGTGCAAATCTGGGTCACATCCACATTAGGAAGCAGAAAAGAGATTCTGGTGGCAGTGACTTAAATATCTGATCTTGATGAGCTGTTCCTCAGCATAGCTGTGGGTCCAAACTTCGTCTTCAGCGGATCCTGTTTTGGGCCACGGAAGTCCAGTGGGTGGTAAGCACTCCTCCAGCGGCATCTCAAATGTTGTTGCGGACAGCAGGGTTGTCTAACCAATGCATTAAAGGTCTTCCCCATGGTCTATTTTTGCCTCGAGAGTACCAGATTGTTGTCACTGTGCTACATCAACCATCATTTTGTTGCAACATCTATGTTTTGCCTATCTATAGATTACCACATCATTCACCAAAGACAATCATCGTTTGTCAGAATTATGGAGATTTTACATACGTTGGTTGCAGAATGTGATTCCAACCAAGCATCTCTCAAGAGAGGCCTAAGTCACTCTCAATTTGTCCTCAAGTGATTGTGTTAGTATCCATGTCTGAGCACAGTGGAATTGAAGAGAGAAGCTTGTAGGTTCTGGTCTTAGCAACCACCCAGGACAATGTTAATGAACGAGAACCCTGCCCATTCCACGCAGTGACATCTTGTCAGTACAGGTTCCAGAAGATAGATGTACTCGCCGACATCCTCTAAACTCATCCCGCCAAGGAAGACTGAATCACAATTGACGAAACAATTGCGCAAACTTTGGTCTTCGAGACATTCATCTCCAGTCCAGCTTTCCTATCCTTACCATCAAGTAACTGCAACATTTAGTTGGCTTCCGCTGCTGACTCTATGATGAGCACTATGTTATCAACAAATCAAAAGTGATTGAGACGTCTGCCATCAATATGGACACCAAAGGTGTCCCAGTTGCATCCACTGATGACTGAAACATGTGGAAAAAAGGTTCAGTGAGAAAGGATCCTCCTGGCAGAACCCCTTCTGAACTGGTGCCACAATTGGCCGTTGGAAGGGATGAAATGTGGTAGTGCAGTCTGTATAACCGTTGGCAAGAATTCTGATGTAACTTTATTATGAGTTATATATCTATATTATAAGAATCAAAATACATGTATTTTGTCCATCTTGCTAAAAACTCGGTCACAGTAAACTCTAGTGACGTAAAATTTTCAAAGATTTTTCTGTCTGGAAATCCTAGGTCCGCGCAACTATTTTCAGCTCTCTGCGACTTTTCATTCCAGTGTTATTTAACAATTTAAACGCTCAAACGGTGAGCTATAAGAACGTGAAAATTATGCATCTCATTTCTTCTGGAAATTTCCAAGTGAACGTGATATATTCACTACATTTCTGTGTGCGTTCCAGAGTCTGTGATGAATAGGCAAGACATGTCAAACTTGAATGAGTGGAGCAAATGATTCTGTTCCGCATGAGAGGGGGACATAATAGATTGAATGACCATTTACACAGGTTAAATTTGGATCCATCACCTATGTGAGGGAAAGCAGCACGGATATCTGAACATATCCTGCAAAACTGATATATACTGAGCAGTGGCCCACGGAGATGAATCGTCACACAAAGCTGTTTGGAAGCCTTGAAGAAATCTCCACTACAGTGGTTTATTTAATGTTATTATGAATATCTCAGATATTGTTCATATCAGTAGAGAACATCTAAATCCTGTGCAAAGCCTGAAAGTAAAGTTAGCAATCCTATAAATCATGCAGGTGGACCTCTACAATATAATAAACACTGTAATCAGTTTTTTTGGTTTTTTTTAAATTGGTAGATTGAGTTATGTACACTGTAGTCTACAATATATGTCACTACACTCATCTACTTCCTGGATACATGGCTTATGACTGATGATAGTCCATACCCATCATACCTGATGGAGCCTTAAAGCGAGCAAACAAACTCCCTCCATTTTGCTAAGTTCAACACTATCCTTTGAACTTATGAAAATAATAAACAAACGGCAGTCTAATCGCATACACTGCCATCAGAGTTGAAAGGTTAGAGACTTCAGCTCAAGATGTCTGAAATTGTGTATGCACTTACAGATTCACGTTTCTCCAAAACTATACAACACAAATTATTTGATATATAAATTCTAACAAATGTGAATCATATCTATTCTCCAGTTACATGATGTCAGTTTATCTTTATTCCTGAAACAGGTATAAATGTTGCACTGATCAGATTGCTTGTGTTGTCTCCAAAACCATATTACCTGCATGGCATATATTATATCTAGTTTTGTAGAAAATACCGATTTCAGGAGACCGAATGTATTAGCACTTTTCTTTACATCTTTATACTGGTTTAGAAACTACAACCAGATTCTTAGAGGTGGTTAACCGATGTGCGAGTCCATTTAATAGACCCGCAGCCTATTTGGTGCCATCTGTACTGCTCTAAACAAACCACCTAACCATGGCTGATGTTATGCCGTGTCACATTTATCTGTCTCTTATGACATGCTCTCTGTGAGGCAGTGGTGCTATTCCTGTCCTGTTCATCCACATACAAGTCCGTGTGAGGCAGAAAATATAATATTAAAGTCTACACCATCTATTCTTTCTGTGACCGTCTCTTTTCTTCAACAATTGTACTTATGTAACAGTGTACTTAATACTTCTCTTCTCTTAGCATGCTCAAAAATTGAGGATGTATCCGCAAATATTATGAAGGGAAAAAACATAAGTATACTAAGAACAAGTGGAAGATACTATTTTTTTTCACTTATGTTGTTACACATTATATGTTTAATATGGAGTTTACGCTATTATTTTACTGAATGAATAAACAAGAGTATGAAAATATCAAATTAGTGAAGTTGTATCCTTTATAAACACATAGAAAATCATGTCTGTGACAGGTAGCATACTTCCAACTAAGTACAGATTCTCATACACGCAACAATCCTGTCAGATGCTTGTTTTTCTACCTGGTTCGCTGTCAGATCTCTACACTAATGACTATAACAACGCAGCAATCAGCTCGCTCTTCCGGGCTTTGCAACACAGTTTTTCATGCAGTGACATAGGATGAAGTCACTAGTAAATGTTGGCCAGGTCTACAACAAACATTCAGTTGAGATGGGAACTGTGCTACAAACGCATTGTGCAATTACCAATTTTAAAAATAAAGAAATTACTTTAATTTGTTGCTTACTGTATGTAGGCAGATGAATGTCAATTAATATCTGCTAGAGAGCAGATGATAGTCGTTATATTCAAATTACCTGAGTGGTTTTTTTTCTTCTCTATGTTGGTGTAGATAGATCATCTGAAGGAAGAACATTACTCTAACAATAACTACATTCTTGTTCTACACAGAATTATTTCTTCTTCCTCGTTCGTCTTCAGACCTCGACTTCAATGACTCAAACGAAGGCAGCAGTACACATCCATACAGCTTCTCATGGAAGGACACTGGCTGTTGCCAAATGCTACTTCTTTTGTCGGTATACAGTAGGGAGGACTGCAAAATATGTTCTGCATTCATGGGGACTGTGCCATAGGGACAAAGGTCCGTAGTGCTAATTTTGAACCTGTTGCACGGATGACATCTCAGTCTGTTGTGACGTGTGTGTAGCCATAGAATGATCACCTGGAGGGTTGATGGTAGGCATTGTTTTCTATGTGGCCACAGTGGTCTTTTTTCCATTTTGCACTGTACGTTGTCCTGATGAATGATTTAGTCTCACTGTGTGTGATTTCTGTATCACTCTGCTACAGCATTACTCCCTATCTGGCAAGTTTGTCCGCCTCCTCATTGCCTGGAATGTCACAGTGGGCTTGTATCCACTAGATTATGTTTTTTTTAAGCACTGGAACATGCGTTCGAACAAGTGCTGGTTCTTGAGTGCCATTAACACTGCGAGGGCGCCTGTGAGAATGACCACTTGCTTTTCAGCCTGTTCCTTATGGTCTATAAGGGTACCAGCTCTTGTCTCAGGACACTGAAGTTGATGCAGTGTCTCCCAGTGGCAAATGCTGCTGAGTTTACTTCACTTTTTAGTTTTATAGTGATGCCTCCTCCCCCATTTCCATTCGCATCTATGGCTGATCCATTCGTATTGGCTTGTGTCCAGGCTGTTGGTGAAAATTTTTAGTTTGATGTAATTTGTAACTATGCGTTTTTTCTGTTCCTCTGTTTGTGACTTCTTGTCTTCGATGTTGGGGATATTGCATATAAGATTAGGGAAGGGTCTTCCAGGTCTTTTATTTTGGTGAACTTCAGGGCTCCTGTTATGATGCAGGCTGCTTGGTTCTGGGTGCGCCCTATTTTGTAAAAGTTTGATTTAGATGACATGGACCAAGCTGTAATGCCATTTTCCAAAACGTGTCTCACTCTGTCTGTGTATAATTTCTTTAGTCTGTTTTTTGTCAGCACCCCATGTAGTACCAGTAAGTTTTTTTATGATGGACATGCGTAGCCTCGCCCTCAGGTGGGTCTTCAAAATTTGCATTTTCCAGGTCAGACGTCAGTCTAAGGAAACTCCTAAGAAAGTTGGAGCCTCATCTAGCCGTATCTCCTTTTCATTTAGTTGTGGAGTTTTACTTGCTGCCATATGTTTGATAGGGAGAAGATGGCATGTATCATTTTTTGTTCATTTATTTTTAGTAACCAGATCTTGGACCATCTTTCAAGGGCTGCCACAGAGCCTTGCATCCGTGTGCTGGCTGCAGTGATGTGTTTTTCAGTAGTCCACATGGCCAGGTTCATCGGAGAGAATAGTGGGTACTTTTGTGGAGGTTGTTGGCGATGTCATTTATGTAAATAAGAAAGGGTGTAGGGAAGAGGACACCATCCTGGGGAACACCTTGTTCCATGGTTTCCTTTTTACTGGTATGCCCTTGGACCTGCACTCTTACTGCTCTATTTTCTGAGTAGTTGCTGATCCACTTGTACATTTTTCCACATACTTCATATTGCAGCATTTTCCTACATAGCCTGTCTTTCCATACTTGGCCGAAGGCTTTTTCCAGGTCTACTCATCATACAGCCAGAGTGTATTTCCCTTCCTGGAAAGCATCTTCAATTTCTTGTGCTATGTGGATTACTTGATCTTCCGTGGACCTGTGCTGCCTGAAGCCTGCTTGTTGTGGTATGATAATTTGTTTTTGTCAAGGTGCCAGCTGAGTCTAGTATTTATTATTTTTTCCATGAGCTGGCCTGTGCAGCTCAGGAGACTGATTGGCCTCTAGCTATTTGGGTCAAGTTTATCTTTATTTTTCATCAGCATGGGAATCATTCGTGCTTCTTTCCACACTTGAGGTACAATGCCACGCTCCCAGCTGCAGGTCACGATCACGAGGAGTATATTCTTTGCAGTACCATCCAATCTCATAAGTATGTCATTGGTTACCCCATCTTTTCCAGGTGACTTTCTTGGTTTGAGGGAGTAAATGGCTGCATTAAGTTCCTTCACGGTCAGGTTGGTTGTCATATGCTCCTCTGGGCAGGTTAAATGAGTTTTTGTGTAGATCTATCTCTATAGCCATTGCCTGTTTTCTTTCAGGTGGGATATGAATCTGGCTCGCTTGCGAGAATGTTTTTATGAATGCGTTAGCTGCGGTTTCATTGTTCCTGCAGTCCTCGTTTAGGGCTTTGGCTAGCCTCCATAGTTATCTTTCGTCTTTGTCCAGCCTCCATAGTTATCTTTCGTCTTTGTCCAGCCTCCATAGTTATCTTTCGTCTTTGTCCAGCCTCCATAGTTATCTTTCGTCTTTGTCCAGCCTCCATAGTTATCTTTCGTCTTTGTCCAGCCTCCATAGTTATCTTTCGTCTTTGTCCAGCCTCCATAGTTATCTTTTGTCTTTGTCCAGCCTCCATAGTTATCTTTCGTCTTTGTCCAGCCTCCATAGTTATCTTTCGTCTTTGTCCAGCCTCCATAGTTATCTTTCGTCTTTGTCCAGCCTCCATAGTTATCTTTCGTCTTTGTCCAGATTTAGGGCATTTGTTTTTTTCATCTATCTGTTTCTCGCTGAGCTATTTAGTGTCTTTTTGTACTTTGCTGCAATAGCTTTGTAGGAGATGTTAGCCTCACTCAATCTTTCCTTTTCTGCTCTTCCCTTCCAGTTCCTGAAGTTCTGGTGTCCAGTAAGGTTTGTAGTCTGTTCTTGTCCCTCGGGGTATTGATTCGAGGGCAGCTCTCAGGACAGCTTTATTGAAGCTTTCAGCTAGTTCCTCCATTCTTATATATTGGGTGTTAGTCTGGCTGCAGTACCTGCCATGCATTTGTTTGGGGCCACTTCCTTAGCCCTTGGCTGTGCACAGCCTGCCTACAGGGCAGCAGTTGTTTGGGTTCAGAGTTGTCTCTCCTAGGAAAGTTGTCTGACACGACTATCGGATATTCCCATACCAGGTTTTGATCAAGATTTCCATCTTGTGCAGGTGTCAGTCAGGGATGTTGTGTGCCTTCCATGTATGATAGGATTTGCGTCCTGGTTTTGCTACGCGTTTGCTCACATAGTTTAGCCAGCCAGTCAAAGCCATTGTCTGGGAGGCGGCGCTGTTGTTTGTTAGCAGAGTCTAGGAACCATATGCGAGCTAGACAGTAGCGAGGGAACCAAGTAGGGTCGAGGCCATACTTTTTGCTAGGAAGTGACTGCCTCTTGCCATGAGGTTCTATCTATTACACGCTCCTGCCCTACCCCATATACAGTATTGATGACATTATGCAAGTTTGAAAGCTACAAATAGCTACTTTCTGATTGCATACTTTGTGCTTTGTGGGTGGGTATTTTTTCTGCCTAATTTTGTGTGTGGACCGTTTTATAGGACTGCTATGTCAGACAAACAGCTCCCAAAGAAGCTTCTCTATGGCGAGCTGAATGAAGGATGACGCGAGAGAGGGTGCCCAAAGAAACGTTTTAAAAACAGTTTGAGGGACTCACTGAAAAGTTGCCAGATAGATGTCACCACCTGGGAATATCTTGCAGAAAACAGATCTGACTGGAGAACCGCAGTCAAAGCGGGTGTAGCTAGCAGTGAGGACCACCGTGTTGCCCAGAGCAGACGGCAGAAATCACAAACAGTGGGAACACTATCACCTTCTACAAACATCGTGTGCCCATTATACAACAGATGTTTTCGTGTCGTATTGGTCTGTTCAGCCATATGCGCACCCACGCCCACCAGAGAAAGCTGTGACAAGGATGATGTCGGCAGCACTCAACGACGGACAGCTATTATTATGCTTCACAGGATATTGTGTGTGCAGGTTATTTTGTCAGAGATGTTTTATATGTAGGCAAAACAGTCAGGTCTATTGTGCATGTGTGACTATTTTGTCACAACTGTTCTGTTTGCTGGCTATATTTTGTTTGTTTGTAGCCTATTTCTCATTGCTGAAATTGTATATGTGTGCGGCAAGGCAAGTATTAGGAGCCGCATAGCGCAGTGGTCAGCGTGCTGGCTTCGCATCTGAGTGGTTCTGATTCATTTCCCAATTGGGCTGGAAATGGTTTTTCAGACCGCAATGGGTACAGGTTCAGTCCGGGAAGTAAAGGCAGCCAGCGTGATGCTGACCACATCATCCACTAAGTGCCGTGGGTTACAAACTAATATGAGCCTAATACCATATTTCCTATGCACCGCATGTCGTGACAAGATCTTTACTGTTTTCTAGGCAAGTATTGCTCTACCTTTCTTCTAAATGTGGAAAACTAGGACCAGTTATAAATAAAATACTTAAATGTAATCACACAGTTTTTCTTGTAGCAAGTAAAACAAGATTTCAAACACCCAATACCAACACAGAAAACAAGATATCAGTTATAGTTTAATTGTCTTAATTAGTCCCCCACTTTAAAGAACAGCAACCAACAGTATTGGTACTATAAACCAGACCAAACAGAAATACATTCTTCATTTTCTAATCGTGTGTCATATACCTGCTATAGCACAAGACTTGATTCCTGCCAATGAAAATGGTATGTATTATATAAAATGATCATATAAAAGTACATGGATACAACAAAAGGAAATGTGTATCCTTCCATTGTTAATGTCTCAATTTTGTGTGGTTTTTTTAAAACTGGAAAGGTCTAAAAAAAAATGTAAAACGATATGCAGGTCCCTAGTTATAGTTGAATTAAATAATAGCTATGTAAAATGTCCAAATGGTGGCTATTTCATTCTGAAAGTAATACATGTGAATGATTCAAACAAAAATCAGAGTATCTTACAAATGTAATGTAGCTATTTCAAAATTTTGTTTTTGGCAGTATAAAAACCCTTGACCTAATTATAAGGAGCTTAAAGTGCAAACAGACTTTCTTTGCCCTGATATAATTAAAAATAACGGTTTGTAGAGAGATTGCTTGCTTCGTAAAATGGAGACAAACACCCCCATGAAATCATTAGATTTAGAAATAAGGTCTTGTTAGAGACATTTTTATTGAAATAAACAAGCAAGAAACAACTGTAAGAAGTAATGCTCCAGAAAGGTGAACAAATAACACTTTAATATGATCTACTGACTATTATCTAGAAACCAATGAAAGTGTTAAATTGTTTTCCATTCACTTTAATGTTTAGACTGTAATTTAACTGAAACTATAATGTTCACTATACATTTCTTCAGTGTCCATACTGCATTACTACCATTGTTTTTTTCTAAAAACTGTTACTCAATCCGCAGACACAGCCTCTAAATCTTCAAGGAAATAAAGATTTGAATTAGTTAGTCTATAGTTAATGTACATGATAAATGTAGAACTATTTGATTGAATGTCTGTCATCTTCTGTTGAAAAAAAAGCAAGGATTCATATAGTAGAGCAGCAATCTAAATCATGTGGTCTGTAGGTCTCAGGTTGTCTGCCAATACTTCATCAGTGGTCCTCAATATGAGTCAGGTCAAAATATGGGGCAAGCAATACAGGTATGATACAAAGGGCAATAAACTATAAAAGAATAAATCTAATTGTTCCACAAGAGAAACACTGCGATTATACAGAAGAAACAGTGGAGATAATCACAGAAAATAATGATTAAAAGTGAGATTAAGGTAGGAGGACAGCTATATAAATGGATGAAAATTGTAATGATGAATGACAAATAAATCAACCGTAGAGCAATGAGACAATAATAGAAAACCACATTTCAACCAAACAGACTTTATCAAGGACACTGACAGGCAAGTTTTATTTTGCAACTGTCTTCATGTGACTCTCAGGCTGGTTTGCATTTGAGGCCACTGATTTAAATTTAGAGTATGGTTTGAATTTCAATCTTCAGATTTATTTAGATGTATTCCCCAAGAAAAGGGAGTGGAACGGTCTACCAATTAGCAAATGGTGACAAGGAAGTGCATTTAATGTAATGATAACAGCATGTCAAAAACTTTATAGCATATTATAATCACATAATTACTTGTGCCACTTTTTTAATGCAATTAAAGCCAACTTCAAGTTAAGGATATGACTTTCAAGAATTTTGCACATGCAGACACATAATCTTCCAGATTTAAGTTTCTTTTTTAAACACTAAAAAATGTCTTTGCATTTAATATCAATCTATCATATTAAAATAAAACAAATGAAGACTATGGGATCAGAATGAATTAGAACCTTCTGAACAATAGATAACAAAATTTAAGTGAATAAAGAAAACACAGCAATGGAACCAATCTTGATTATGGCTGCAAGGAACTGGAACCAATAGGTTAGAGGATGGCAGTGAAGTAGATATTAGACAGCAATGAAGGATACAGCAAGTGGTATGCATAGAAATGGTATAGAGAATGTTGTTGTTGTTTATTGTCCACAATGAGTAAGTTTACTCTTTTGATCGTCCTGAAAATAATCCAAGTGGTGGGTTGTAGTAGCTTTTCTCACATACTGATGAAGGTAGACCACAGTCCTCCAGGCTGTTGTGCTATGCTTGGCTTCATCTGCATGGTGCTCATTACTATGGGGATCACATCGATCCACATATTACCAGCCAGGCTTCCTTGAAAACAGCCTGTTTCCAGGAAATGTTTCATGGAAGATAGATTGAGGTCTTGGTCAGTGTATTGTGCCTGACCTTGGTGGTAGTAAGATAAAATTAACAAAAGTGTGTGATCACTGGCCTGTGAACAAAGGACAACGATTTATCAACTCTATAACAAGTTCAACACGACAGCTTGTCAAGAATAAGAACAGATATATTAAATTTAGAAACTTGCTGAATATAAATGGGTTCCCATATGAATCCAGGGAAGTCATATTGGAGAGAATAGAAAAGGACCTTCCCATCCTACTATGCATGCCTTCTGCAAGAGGAAATAAATGCTTTGACTTACGCTTTCTGGGGAGAACCTTGGAAGCGCTAACTTCAGTAGTGGTCCTATACTCCTACTAAAGCAGAGAGGGGTGTTGAACATAAGTTGTCTATGTATTATGGGAATCAGTGGTTTCAATGTGTAAAGTCCAAAGCCTGAATTCTAGTCCTGCTGAGTAAAGAACAGGGGACCGCAGTAGCGCAGTGCACTGGCTTCCCAGTCAGGCCATCAGGGTTCAATCCCCAGTTGGTGGAGGGTTTGTTATTTCTGATCACAAACCGGCCCCTGTGGTCGACCCAGCCACAGAAATTTGGTACCAGAAAATCTGGGAAGTAAAGGTGGCCAACATGATGTTGACTATATCAACCACTATATGCCGTTGGTAATAAATAATATTGGCCTAATACCATATTTCCTATGCGCCGCACGGGCGTGACGGGATCTTTACTTTTTTACTTTGAGTAAAGAATAAGTTCTCTATCTTACTATCATTATCAAGTAAGCTCATAGAAAACCAAATATGACTTGTAATACAAACCAACTTCCTTGATTTAACAACAAATATGGTAAAAGACAAATTGTAAGAAACATTACCAAACAACACACATAGTGGCCAGTGAAGTTCCATGACATTTGTTCAACAAATGAAACAAAATACTGGACATACAGATGTGTGCCAGTTTGAGAAGGCCAAACAGTAGGAAATGTTATTCAAGTCTGCTAGCTCTATGAGAACAGCAGAGTGAAAGTATGGCCCTGTCAAAACCAGATGGAAATAAACTGTATGGTGATGAGACAAGCCTCAAACAGACCACCAAATTTTATCTACGAAACAGGTGAATTATTTTAAGAGCAAACAAAGAAGAACACATTTAGTTCCCAGATAATGGTGAAAGAACAGGTTTTGTCTGTTTTCTTAAGTGTGAAAATGTCTTAATTGGCTATGAAATTTTTCAATTGGTGCTGTCAATTCTCAGGTGTACCAATGTTTTTTAATTCGAATTCCCTTAAGAGAACAAAATCATAAGTGTTTGTTATCATGTTTTAGATTTTATTTAAACCCCCCTAAAAAAATACTTCAAGCTCTTTTATTACCACATAAATAGGACTTACATTACATCAGAAAAATTTTTAAAAAAAGATATACAGTGAGGGACTAAGTCACCCCATCAAATTATTTTTATAAATTTTTTCACTAGAACTCAACATTTGAGTTTGATTTTATTTAAGCATTTTGTTTCTCTTTCATTATTTTCACTTCTTATACATTTTATTTACTGCATGCAATAACCTATTATTTATTTAGTTATATTTAGATTTTAAAGAGCTCTCCATCAGCTTTTCTTAATGGCTTAATGATAACTAAGGAGGTTCTGACTTAAAACAAGGAAATCATCATCATATTTCATACAAAAATAAACTTATCTTAAAACCATGAACAATTATCAGATTAAACAATAAAATATGAAACAATTAGGTTATTTGAGGACACACACCCACAAAACAACAAACTAGTCCAATCTAGCTAGTATGGTGCACACAGAATCTCATTATCAAGAATATGATAAGACAATCTAAAAAAGGAAGCAAATAGTTTTATTAATTTTTGAAAATTGCACCAGCTCTCGTTACTAATATAGCCGTTGTCATCAGAGGAATGTTAAATATTATAGATAGTCCATCAAATACTGTTATGGCAATAAAAGCCATCCCACATCTCAAACATTCATTTATATAACTCACATCTTAATCATGCACAGATATAATGTAATGATTTCTTTAACAACCATGCAAACTTGAAAAACATTTGGTTACAAAATTACATGAGAACATGTTAGTAATAAAGAACGCAGCCAACCCAAATACCACTATTTTTAATTTAATCATTGTGTATTACAGCTGTAGGTATAAATGATGAACTTTATGATAATAAAAACCATGATCATTAAATATTAAAAATAAAAATGGTACAAACTTTGCAAAACAGGATTTCCAGTAAATGTCTTTGGAAATTAATTGCTAAATTACAGAGTTTTCCCAAATATAAAATAACCCACCAACTTTTCAATTGGCAAATGTTGGTAAAACTATTTTTCATATTTACATTTGAGGTTAACAAATTCTGACTCAACATAGATTCAGTACAGCAGACTAAGTATGCCGCTGGATGAATGGCAGCAACAGGTTATAAATTACAACTAGGATCTGATAAAATCCACCATCTTCTTTGTCTGCACATTACATAAATAAGCACAATGTTGTACAAATGGCAAATAATAACAAATAATAAAATGGGGGGTGGGGGGAAAGGGAGGGAGAGATGGTGAATGGAGACCGCCAGAAGAAAGTGATCAGGCATAGAAAGAATGCCATCACTGATGCTGTGATGTGGATTTTTATAACATATTAGATATATACAAGTACAGTTTATTGACATTACTGACATGCAGCAAATGAGCAAAAAAATCACAGATAGTTTCTATCATAACACACACTCATTTTCCCATGTCAGACAAATGTATATCTGCTCAAACATGTACCATAAACTAAAATATGGATACAGTGTCTCGGGCACACTTTAAGCAAAGCCTCTTGACACACAATAACTTTTGTACATTTCAATGTTTCATCAGTATTCATTGATGGGGTAATGAAACGTACCCCTAGATTGGATAACATTCTACTGTCAACATATTTTTCAGTAGTGTGAAACCTATTAAATTACAATAGGTCAAGAAACTCTGGGTTAGACCACACAAAGAAATAATCCTATGTACTGGAAGTGCTCCTCTTCACAAATGTTGTTTATACACCTAAAATGATTGTTTGTTTAAAGCTTTCACACGCAGAAAGGATTACGTTCTGCCGTGATGGAACACGAAAAACCAAGTGAATGACTGATTAAATCTACAAGATTTCTGACTAAATGTTCAGCGTGTGTCTTAGAACTAACAATGTGTTTGTTTATTTTAAAAATGCATTTGTCAACCACACATACATCAACTACCAATATGCCCACTACAAACCCACACAGTCGTCCAGTATCAACTACACATCAACAAGTCAGATTAAACCAAAAAAACTACACATTAAAAAAAAATAAAACTTTGCCGACTGTGCAGCCCAAAGACCAGCAAGAACGTGTAGCCCAAATTTACAAAAGTTTATAGTGTTTTCAACACAATGAGAAAATTTACCTTACTATACAAAACGCCACCGACAAACAACATCCTGTATCAAAGGCTTTGACTGCTGAAACACGTAAGACCAAATAAACATTAGAGAGAGACAGAGAGAAAGGTTCTATTTACAGATATTGAAGATACCAGATACTTGAGTGACAAAAATAAATAGACTAACAAAAATTAAACAGATAAACATATACAAATAATTTCAGACTGAGAAAAGGTCCAGAAGAAATGAGAACAAAGCGTGTTTTCAGAAAATAATACAGGATCTCAGACAGTTTGGATCATCTTCTACAGTATATCAATTTTTGCTGTCATTATTTCAAATGATATGGTTTAAGTTTTTTAACACAGAAAATAATCTTTTAAAATCTAAGATTCATTTTAACATTATAACTTACAAATGCTTATCAATTTAAAATGACAATAGTCCTGCTTCCACACTGACATATATTCCCAATAACAAAACTATTCAGTTACTTGAAGTTAAAATATGACCCTTTATGACTGCCACATCCCAGTTTACAAAAATCTCACCTGAAGAGAAGAATCAACCCAAAACAAAAAAGGTATAGAAAAGGAATAACCAGCAAAATTCACTTGCTAATTGCCCCAACGACTGCCCACAGAAGTTCATTTGTTCCCTCCTTCATGCTTTCCGTATCAAAATCAAGATCCAGCAACTCCCGTACTCTCTTCATGGCAACCTCATAGTCTTCATCAGACAGTGGAGCAAATGCATTTTCCAAGACATCAGAAGAGTGGGCCAGATAAATGAGGGAAAGCATTCGGCGGTCCATTCTATGGGCATCATTGGTCCAGCGACTGAGTACAGAATCTTGGACTCGTTTAATCAGCTTCTGTTTGACTATATTGTCTGTAAGTGGATGAGTTGTCATGTCAAAGAGCAAGAAATTTTGTTTTTCTGTGGTACAAACACCTTTTTCCACCAAGTTCTTAGCAAGCCGCTCGCGCACATTACGCAGCTGGTAGCGCAATTTTAGTGGGTTCCAAGTTTCACCTGTAAGAGAAAGAGGTGAGATATTATCTGTCAACAGACATATATTATTTTGGATTAAACAAATGTTATATTGTATGTGTATCCTCAAATGTTAAAGGACTCAATAATTTTTATAAATGAAAAAAATGTTCACACTTTAATAGCAGCTTGATTTAAGAAAAAGCTATTTTGAAAAGACGGACTTTGTGCTGATAAAGCCTGCAGTCTGAGCTGGAAGGCACATTTGTCATGTTAATTCTGCCCAACATCTTTTTCTCTATCTTTTCAGACAGGGAGACATGAATAACACCAGGGTCAGGTGAAACAGACAAAGACATTGCACCTAGCTACTTATCCTTCTCCTGGAAGCAGGCTGTGGCACAGTAGTCTGGTCAACAAGGTGGGGATCAACAGTGTGACCAAGAGGATCTAATCCTTCTTTTTCAGGATGGGATACAAAGAATAACCACTGTAACCCTCCACCAAAGAAGTGTTATGAGCAAAGAACTCAGCATACCTTTGAATGTCTAATGTCTCGTGAAGTAATCCAATTAGCTAAGCAGTTCAATGTAAAATTGTTTTTCTCAGATGACAGTTATATGTAAGTTTATTTTATCTCATGTCAAACAAGATATATTGCTTCTGTGTGGTGTAAAAAAAAATGCCTTTCTTAGCAAACTACGTCTGACGTAACAGCTATATGGTACAATTTATTATTTTACTTGTTGCGAGATGGCAGTGGAAGATAGGATGGCATTAGATGGTATTAGCTGCATGTCACAGGCATTGTTTCCAGTAAATGCTTACCACTCAGATATTCTATCCATGTCTGCACTGTTTCTGGAGGCTGTGTTTCTTTAATGTGCCGCAATGCTTCATCTAGTAGTACATCTCCAGTTGGCTGGTCATTTTTGCATATGACCTTCCGGTTTGCAAGACTTCGTCGTCGCATCCCAGCTTTCTCTAGTTCAACTCTACCTCTTAAAGACAGCTCAATGAGTATACAGCCTCGAAGTCCTGATGATATGCAATCATTCCAAAATGATGTGTAACCCTGGAAACAAGAGTTCACAAGTAAAAATGTTACACAGAAATGACAATAGAAGTTAAGGGTTAACCTAACAAGTCAGATGACATAGAACAAAGGTAAATATAATACATCACAAGAAACATATTACAGCACAAAAGACACTTATAACATGTAATAACTGCTGGAGATGATTCAAATGGAAAAACAAACATAAGATACAATACAATCACAAATAAACTAAAAGCTGGTCAGTCAAAGATCACCCAAATGCCAACATTTCCTTGCTTAACGGTGCAAACCCGCCCAGACTACTGCCAAAAAACCAATAGCAAGACTGCCATCTCAACATTAATACCTAGTCTACTACCAAAATATGAACAGTATCCAATTGAGTATAAGCGATTACTTTTATTTTATCAGTTTATAAATAGAGATCTACATTGAATTTTTAACATTTTAAAGTATTTTGGTGAGTCTTTGACAGGTAATTCAATACTTGCAAATGGTCATAGAAATGCGTCCATGCTACTAATTAACAATGACTGGACAGACATTTATACTATTATAATCCATCCATAGAAGGAAGTATTTAATTAAACCTGGAATTATTAAATGTTTTTGATATATCATCAATGCTAATAATTGCGAAGGCATATCACTCTTTCAACCTTGTCCATTGAGTATAGGTGGTCAACTCTCCTCTTTTTCATAATAGTGACAAACTTATTATTCTGAATGGCCACAAGTACAAGAACCCTGTCCATGGCATCATGCAACATCATGACGGGAGGTAGATAGGAAAATTGTTTGTGCATACACAAACTTGAATAACACTTTTATAGATAAATGTTGACATTAATTTAACATCTACTGCTGTTTCATGCTTTATGATCACACACTTCAGTTTACCCTAAAGTAAGAACACGCATGCATGTCAATATTATTATAGTGTGTAGTAGATAGTTCCTGTGAAATAATCAGCAGAAATTTACAGATTTTATCAAGCAATTGTAATTTCAAAACATATAAATTTCTTAAAACATCAACAATTGACCATGGATTTCTGAAAATAATGGTTAACTCTAGTTGTATGAAACTGTTGGCTATTTATTTTTAATAACTAAACAACATCCATAGCCATTTCCATTCCTGCAAGACACAGGTTCCCCATGTGAATCCTGGGCTCCCTTATGGGGGAGGAAAGAGTAGATCCACTGCACCTCTCTATGCATGTTGTAAAATTCAACTAAAGAGGGTTTTTGCATGGGAATAACAATCATATTATGTAAAATAAATTCCTAAAAAAACCATTACTTCAAGCGCGTGCAAAGTACTTTAACTTTGTCAACTAATTTGCAAAACCATAATCGCACAAAACTAAAACTGCCCCACACAAGAAGTAGCTAGCAGATAGAACTAACAACGCAATTGTGTGACACGCTTTAAAAAATCTTTAACACCCCCCCCCCCCCCCATGTTATTATACAATGGACTCTTTGAACAAATACCTATGCTTGAGCAAACAGTTCTAGCTTTCAGTTAAACCAATACAGGCAATATTGTGATTGTCTTCAATTACATAGTCTATCTAATTTAGCAGCAAATTTGTAATTTCTTACCATACTTACAGCTACTTTGTATGTCTTCAGTTTAAGTTTACTTACTAAATCTTATACTTGAAATGTGAATTTGTTTATCTTATGTACTACAATTTAAAAACTGCAATTGTGAATACACCTTACCACATAACTTTAAGTTAGGATACAATCTCCGACTGGCAGCTAAAAATATCTGCCTGCAATTCTAAAACTAAATATCCCACATTGGATTTAGTAAATGAATTTAATGTATGTTCTGGCCTCCTAATGTAGAAAGGTAAGAATTTCATAAATTGTATCGAATTGCTTGTAGTTCAACTGCAATGAAAAAAAGTTACATCATCAGTCTCAGATGGCTTTGTCTTGATAAAGTAAGTAACTTGTGCTGACTTTGGATTACTGCTCTTTCTTGTCCTGAGCACCTTGGGCATTGGACCAGTGGGAGTGGCAAGATGGCCAGCCGAGAAGACTCGTTGACTAGAAGAATAGAGGTAACTCAGGCACTCTGGTCTTACCAGCCTTGAGAAAAGGGGTTGCTTGAATCTTACAAGATTCACCGTTTCCGCTCATCACTGTGAAAGGCGAGTCAAAGTGCCTTATTTCTCAACTATACTTTCTTTACTTTGTGAAACTTTAATTCAGTAGATAAATAAAATATATATCTAGACCTATAGCCTATAGATATCTAGTCTAGGTCTACAGTAGACTTATTAGTAATTTTATTACTATATAACTAGGTGGACCGTGTGATTGATTTATTATAATTTATTACTACTTTAAGTCTGTAATACTTAATAATAGTTAACGTATTAGCCTCGATGCAGATGAATATGGCACGCTATCAAACTCACTGACATGTCAAAGTATGAATGATTCACTCAGTGGCAACACTAGACAAGCTCTATCATAGCAGCGGTCATCCTGAGAGTCTATGGCAGTGTCGACAGCCTCAGGATGACCGCTGCTTTTTTCGAAAAAATACAGGTTGAAGTCTGACAGCGTACGAAGATGAAGAAGAAGAATGATTCACCAGCTTTATTTTTTTAATCGATAGAGACTAAGTTTTAAATTGAAGATGGATTTCCCCCCAGACAAGAACCATAGGAATGATATGGCCGCTAGCTATCCCAAATGTCGACTTAAACATAATTAAATCGAATCAGATTTCAGGGGTTTTTAGTTTAATACAAAATAACAAATGTATAAGAATCACCTCCCGATCTTTCAATCCGAGTAGCAAAACCTCTTCCATCAATGTCAGTCGCGTTTCTTTCGAGTCCTCATCCACTTCCCCTTCATTCAACTTGTCTTCCTTCTCATCATTAGTTCCTTCTACTGCGTTGTTGGAAGCGGTAACATTACGTCTCTGAATAAGACCGCTAGCCCGGGAATATGCGCCTGACATTGCAGGAGAAAATTATTTGTTTAACGATGAGATATAAATGAATCAAATGATCAATCCCAGTTAGTAAAATGTCGGACCAGCCAAAACATCAAAGATGGCCGTGTGTTTGTACGTCAAAACGAACGAGATTTTACGAGATCCACAGTCATGGATAAAACAGTACCAGGGTAACAATCTAAAACAATACTTTTACTAAATTACTTTAAAACCAGAACACGTATCTGAATACTGATATTAATTATTTGTCATTCTTCTAAATATGATAATATTCCCGTTTAAATAAATTTGATGTTGTGGCTCGTTTACTTTCAGTTGCTATTATTACGTAACAGTATGACTAGTAGGATGAGTATAGCACAATGCTTCATCTTCAGTTACCCGGATACAGGAGAATGTTCAAATTTAGATCAAACAGTTTATAAAACGTTATGTTGAGCAGGAACTAATTAATAAGCAAAGAAACATAACTTCATTTTAAAGAAATGGGCAAAAATAGTTATCATTTCAAGAATACGTCTTCACTTTCCCCATTCACTTTTTAAAGCATTGGATGAAAGTAAAGATCATCATGTTATAAGAAGCGACCAAAGAGGATTGTGAATTGAATGGCCTAGCGACCTCCTCATGTAAAAACCATTGCTGTTAAATTGCACTACACATTACTGTAATCAGGCTTTCCTAAACATTAATTAAGGTATGCCAACTGCAGCGTTGAACATTTGCGTCAACAAAAGTCGTCTTTGGTGTGGCTGCGAAATGTACACGAGAGACAATAATAGGCTAAAACACATGGGCCGGAGGAGATTGGGCACTGCCCGGTTAGAAAGATGCCCAAGAAATATCACTCACACGCCAAGCGATGCCCCTTCGACCTCTTGTGGTTACTGGAAAGACAGGACAAAAACGGGTTGTATAATCTTCTAAACCAGTATAATGACGTTAAGTTTGTTAAGTTAAATAGAGCGACAAGACAATTATTAAGAATTTCAGACAATGTAGACACGGAAATGTGCTGATGAGGTTTCATACAAGGACGATGCGTATGATTCGTCTTTCCTGCGATGACTGCACACGGGGTTATTTTCTTGCGGTGCAGGAGGTCCATTTTGATCTGAAAATGACATTGGTATACCTCGCGACTTAAAAATGTGGTGCTTCCTGTGGTTACATTCTACTAAATTTGACCAATTGTGGTCCGTGAGTAAATTAACACACAGGTGCCCATGTGGCGATAGACTCGGTGGATTGCTCTAGCTTTACCACAGTTTCTGTGTCGCCCGTGCCTTGCATGTGGTGATCGGTGGTCGCTGCTTGTGGATTGAGTGGGAAGATGCGTCGACTGATGATGTAACGGACTCACACTACAATTAGCCCATCTGTTATGTAGCAAGTGGTTGTGACAATTCACGAACGCTACAGTGTGCACACATGTAGATGTGCACATATGTAGGTGTGTAGATATGTAGGTGTGTAGATATGTACGTATGAGTATATATTTGTGGAATTTACACTTATGTATGTATATATAGGTTTATATATGTATATCCCTTTTCGGGCATCCTCACCACTATATATCTACACTTAATATAATTAAACTACTACTACATCAACCTTTTTTTATCTATAATTATTTAATCAATTATCTACCTTTCTATTGTTCTTCTGTTCCTGAGCCTACCACACACTCAACACCTAATTGACTGCGATAGCTAGAGGGCACAGGTGAGACGAGGGATCTACAAGGTGACACATAAATCAGTGAATCGCTTACAAGTTGGAGTACATGTGCTGCGATGGAAAAATATATGAGAGCGGGCAAAACCTGATACACCAAGACCAGACGGAAGGAAGTCAACACAAGTGGGCCTCACAACAGAAGGAAGACACTTTTCAATTAATTTATATTGTACTCTTAATCCTTATGTATCAAGTATATTGTTTGTCATATTTCCCAATCATTCCATCTCATTCATTCTCGTTGTACACCTCACTACACTGCTATCTTCACAATTGTGTATAAAATGTATGATGGGGTTTTATATTTTTTTTTTTAAAGGGGGGGGGGGGGGGGGGGGGGGGGGGTGATATATATATTTAAATCAGGAAATAAAAAAAGAGATCCGAATCAAGTATGAAAGAAAATAAATATACTCAATCCCAAAATGGTCCCAGGAAAACAATTGTACATATTTATGCAAATACCTACGGCGGACAGCTAGGAGCATCAAAAGCGAGGAACAACGGGAGGAACATCACGGAAATACCAGGCTAGGTACAAACAGATATACACACGCATCCAAGCACTAGTTTTATGGTCTTAATATCGCCCAAATTGATTGCGGTCTGGGGCGAAATAGGCGCGCCTCCGCCAGTAGAAACTAGTGAGGCAAACACATAACGAAAGGATAATTAGAAGCGAGGAACAACGGGAGGAACATCACGGAAACACCAGGTTAGGTACAAACAGATACACACACGCATCCAAGCACTGGTTTATGCGTCTTAATATCGCCCAAATTGACTACTGTCTGTTGTGGAAATAGGCGCGCCTCCGCCAGTAGAAACTAGTGAGGCAAACACATAAAATAAAAAAAAAATTAAAAAAACAAGGACGTATCTAGCACTCTATCCGCAAGCAGTGGCGTACCCTAGCCCTTGATACACGGTGTGTTATAACCTTGAATTTCTTCTTCTTTTTCTTCCTCTTTTTCGTTCGTTCGTTCGTTCGCTCTCAATCTCTCGCTACCGAGCCCCGAAAAAATGCTTAGCAAGTAGAAGGATGTTGCTCGGACAACGGAATGCGTTGTGCCGTAGTTTACAGGTTGACTCCGAGATTGGAAAGATGCAGGAATGATCTCCTTGCTCAAAAATGGAAATAAATCAGATCCATCAAATTATAGACCGGGCAGTTTAACGAGCATCGTCTGTAAATGGTAGAATCAATAAACAAAGAAAACATTCTAATGCATCTAGACAGGTTTAATCTAATCAGAAATAGTCAGCATGGTTTACTCGAGGGAGATCGTTCTTAACAAATCTATTGGAGTTCATGGAGGATGTTACTGCAATGATTGATAAAGGTAAATCAGTGGATGCTATTTATCTAGATTTTGCAAATGTTTTTGGTAGAGTACCTCATTGAATATTATTTAGAAAGTTAAAATCGCATTGCATAGGTGGGGATGTTGCCGAATGGATTGAAAGTTGGTTAACGGGAAGAAGGCAGAGAGTGGGCATAGATATGGAATACTCTGAGTGATACGAAGTAAAAAGTGGAGTGCCACCGGTCTCGGTTTTGGGACCAATATTGTTCCTGATATATATACATACATGATTTGGACAATAATATAGAATCCACGATTTCAAACTTTGCCGACGGCATAAAACTATGTATGAGTCCCTCATCTAGAGCAAAATTGGATATGTTGAGGTAGAATTTAAATAAAATTCGAAACTGGTCTGTGAGACGACAATTGAAGTTTATATAAATAAATGTACTGTCATCCACATCGGTAGATCCAATATGGAACATAATTACAGAATGGACGAGAACAATATTAGAATGATAGATAAGGAAAAAAATCTAGGGTCTATAATACAGCATACAGGTAAAGTGAGTGAGCAAATTCAGGTAGCAGTGAATAAGGCGAATGCTTCTTCTTCTACTTCTTCTTCTTCGTACGCTGTCAGACGTCAACCTGTATTTTTTCGAAAAAAGCAGCGGTCATCCTGAGGCTGTCGACACTGCCATATAGCTTGTCTAGTGTTGCCACTGGTTATGGCCACATGTGCTTTCTCTGATCCTCGTATGTCGGGCACTTTTGCAGCAAATGTTCAGCGGTCATTTTCCCGGTACCACACGAGCATTCGTCAGTGCCCCCTATCTTCAATTTATTGAATAGATGGTACCTCAGTCTGTTGTGGCATGTGCGGAATCTGAAGACCACGACCTGCTCTCTTCTGTTCAGCTGGTAATAGGCATCGCAATTGCAAAGGCAAATGCAATGTTAGGTATGATAAAAAAAATATATTAAACATATAAGTAAGGAAGTGATTGTCAAACTGTATAAAGCATTGGTTAGACCGAGATTGGAGAATTGTGTACAGGTGTGGAGTCCTTATCATGGAGGAGATATAAACATGCTGGAAAGGATACAAAGAAGAGCGACAACACTGATAGTGGGATTCCAGAATTACAGTTATAAGGAAAGACTCAGAAAAACCGGCATACAGTGTCTTGAAAGGTGAAAATTCGAAGTTACTTAATACAGGTTTATTAGATAATTACAGGAAAGATTAAATTAGACTATAACAAGTTTTTTTTCAAAATACAACCACCAACAAGAACAACAGAGGGCACAGCTTCAAATGAACTAAAGAAAGGTCCGGATTATATATTAGTAAATATTTTTTAGTCAAAGAGTAGTGAATGCTTGGAATGCATTGCCCAAAGAGGTAGTGGAGGCAAGGACAGTTAATGCATTTAAGAATATATTAGATGTGCATAGCTTTTAGAGCATGGTAATGCAAACATGCAAAATACAAGATGGCGCCATAACTGGCTGCGAGTCTACATTTCTCTACTGTTTTGGATCATTATGGATGCCATCAGACCACGGATTTGCCTGAAATTCACACTAGTTGATGACTTACACTTGTGTTCACGGAAACGTGGAGTTGTTTTCCGTCTGAACTTGTTATTTCGTTCTTTTTTTGTTGTGATTTCTTCCATCCGTTTATCCTGGTCTGGACGCCGGCTGAATGGCACTACGTTTATACCTGTGTCGTATTTCACGGATTAGTTCTGCCGGTTCACCTTCACGAATTTCGCGTGTGGGAATTTTAGATGCTACTATGATGAGCTGAATACAGCTGGGGAGGGATGCCAGAGTCACTCACACGCTGAGTGTTGTCCATACGACCTCTTGTGGTTATCGAAAAGGCACGACAAACTGCGTTAGATGCCTTCCCACCTTTCTACCATGCGGGTTACATGTTTACGGAAAGGCTTCGGTGGTAACCCTGAGGCAAAATCTGCATCCTATGCTATCTCCAGTCGTCTCGATGAATGTCTTGCCACTGGCAAAAGGTAGCTTAGGCTCTATGAGTGAGGTTGACAAAAGGCGCAGTTTCTTCCTCACTTTAATCCAAATCACCGCGCAAGTCACCCATTTCAGCGAACACAGCAAAGTGATACGACTGTCCACACGGCTGAACAAAGAGAGTGGTCTTCATCACTTGTGGTGGACAACTATACAAAAAAAAAAAATGCAAATGAAACTGGTTGTATACAGACTCTGATGAGTCTTCTAATTCAGTATAAAAACGTTTAGTTAAGTTATTTGTACCTTTCAGTTCAACACATTCAACTTCAACAAGCATTTTTAGCAAACCCTCTCCGATCCCCTCTTCCTAGCTAGTCTACTCTGTTGCAGCCTGTTATCTAGGACCACACGGTGGAGGTGTAGTGAATTGTCCATCGCAAGCCGTGATGGTGACAACATCAGACGGTTTTGTCTTGATGATGTAACTTGCGCTGTATTTAGGTTATAGTGAGGATGAAGCTGCGCTGGTCATCAACTTCACTATCTGGTCCCGAACTGCCTTGGACAAGTGGCAAGACATAAATCAAGACGACTGAAGGTAATTCAGGAAGTAGGCATTCTGGTTCCACTTCATTTGAGATCAAGGGTAGCTTGAAATCCGTGGGACTCGAACGCACCCCGTTTCAGTTCATCGCATTGAGATGCCTGTGGCTTACCTTTCGACCACAGCGATCCTCTATAAGCAAATTTGTGGACGGTATCCTTCCTAGGCTATAATTAGCTAAAAACATAAAATGCCACAGACTTGAATCTCACAAATTGAGGTGTAGAAGGGTTTTCGCAGCTCTGGTTCGCTGGACCTGATACTAGAAGTCATCCTTTGGTCACTGGCCTTGACGCTAGCAGTCAGCATTGGGCCCCCCTCCCCTGACGCTGGCAGTCAGTCTTGGATCGTTGGCCCTGACGCTAGCAGTCAGCATTGGGTCGCTGGTCCTGACGCTAGCAGTCAGCATTAGCTCGCTGATCGCTGCAGCTCATGCACTGCTTAACATCTTGAACCTCAACCTTGAATTTAATGCTCAATAAACTCAATGATTTTATAAAGACTTTCACACTGTGTGTGCCGTCTATTTTAATGTAACTTAACTTAACTTAACATCTTTAAACTGGTTTAGAAAACTCTGCTGAGACTGTTTGCATCTAGTTTCATTTACATTTTCTTGCTCTAAAAACTGTACGCAAATAATACATTATTGAATGCATTAATTGTCCCTGCTTGCACTATTTCCCGGGACAATGCATTCCAAGCATTCATCACTTTCTAACAAAAAAATATTTTATATTATCTAATTTTGACCTTTCTTTAGTCAATTTGTAGCTGTGTCCTCATATTCTTGCTTGTAGGTGGTTGTATTTTGAATTGTTGTAGTCTAATTTATCCTGTACGTTGATTATCATATTTACCTGCATTAAGTAGCCTCAAATTCTTTTCTTTTCTAGACACTGTAGACCGGTTTTTCGGAGTCTTACCTCATAAATGTAATTTTTGGTATCAGCATCAGTTTTGTTGCTCTTCTTTGTTTCCTTTCCAGCATGTTAAATAGTCATCTGCGATAAGGACTCCACCCCTTAACACAGTACTTCATTCTAGGCCTAACTAATGCTTTATACAGTTCGACTATCACTTCCTTGCTCCTATATTTAATATTTCTTTTTATCATACCTAACATTACATTTGCCCTTTTCGCAGTTACCTGGACTTGCTCACTCATCTTACCTGTATAATCTATAATAACCCTAAGGTCCCTTTCCTTTTATATAATTATAATATTGTTCTCGCCCATTCTATAATTGTGTTCCATATCGGATGTATTATTATTATACAATTCAGGTAAAGATTTCAATGTCTGCTTAATCTTTTATTTTAAGTATAGAATAACACTTAACAAGGCCCACCCCAGGAAGGAGTCATCTCTCCTATGCTCTTTATCCTGTTCATCAACGATATAACGGGAAAACTCCCAAAGAAAATATCCAGTGCCCTACACGCTGAGGATTTCGTAATCTGGAGTGCTGCAGAAAAAACTTCCAACAGATAAAAACAGAATGCAGACAGCACTAGACACTGTTGGATAGTGGGTTTCAGATTGGGGTTGCAGATTAACATCCCAAAGACAGTTGCAACGTGCTTCTCATTGTCCAAAACCAAGGAAGAAACAAAACTTAGTCTAAACGGCAAAGATCTTGTTTTCATTTGTTCTGCTAAATTACCGATAATTTCACTAACAGCATCCAGTAAAACTGGCTCCCACTCTCAATACGAGATATTTTAGTCGTGGGTTCTGCGTCATTATTGTCCTTTTTTAAGTGTTTCTAAGTTCCAGAGTGTTTCAAATACACCCTGGCTATAACTTTGCATATGTAGAATAGTATCATTTACTTTCAGATTGCGGTAAACAATATGTACTGTCGCAGTTTCAAGAATATTGTACAAGACATCTGTGTATGGAAATAATTTTGAAAATATTTCCAACTGAAATATACACACAAAAAAAAAAACAATGCTCAAAACACTTTTGACTTCACAACAGTATCTGCGTCCCATCCATTGGAAGTTTTTTGTTCCATATAAAAAAAAATTAATTAATTGATTGTGATGTTCAATAACTGTATAAAATACCCTTGATATAAAAATCGATCAGTTGATTCTGATGTTCAATAACTGTATGAACTACCATGGATATACAATATATTAATATATATAGAAGAATGAAAGGATGGATGGATGGATGGATGGATGGATAGATAGATAAATTTATATATATAACCGAATGAGAGCCAGAGAAAGAATGGCAATCATGAGGAAACTTGCTGAAACAAGCTGGGGAGCAGACGAAAGTATACTAACGAAACTGTACACTGGAAGAGTGAGACCAGTTCTCGAGTATGGCATTGCGGCATGGACAACAGCAGCAAAGGCGAACTTCGATAAAGTTAGCAAACTTCAAAGCCAAGCCATGAGAGTTTTAACATGAGGCATGAAGTCAACGCCAATTGTAGAACTTGAAAAGATTACAAAACTGCAATCCATGACCGATAGAAGAGACTGCAGAGCCCAGCTGCAGTCAGAGAAACTCCGAAGACTGACTGACCATCCAATGCACCAGAGACTAAACAATTTGGGAAATGGGAAACTAAAGCGGAGAAACTTTGCAGAAATAGCCAAAGCAAAGATGCACGAAAATCCCATAAACGCACTAACAACACCAAAGCCCATCACTACTGTAGGAAAACCTACCTGGAGGCAGGATATATTTTCAGAGGTGGTAGAAAATATACCAGGTATTGGAAACAAAAACTACCAGACTGAAAAAGAAAGGAGAGATACTACCCTAAGCTTTATATCGAAAAACTACCCAAGCATGGACTGGACCCATGCATACACCGACGGTTCTGTAACAAACACTACACAGAACGGAGCGGCAGGAGCATTCCTGAACCTACCAAATGGCAGAAAAATAACACTGTCATTCGCCACTGGTAAGTACACAAGCAATTTCAGAAGGGAGGCAGAGGCACTGAGGGCGGCAGTGGAAGAAATGGTGACACATAAAGAAAATGAAAGCCATACAGTCATGCTTACAGATGCTCTCGCCGTAGTCACAGAGCTAAAAAGCCAGAAAAACACTGAGCTTAATGACTTAAGAGCAGTACTCTGTCAACTATGCCAGCAGTCCGCACCAAAAAGGGTAGAAGTACAGTGGGTCCCATCACTCTGCAACATCCAAGGCAACGAGGAGGCAGACAGACTGGCAAAAGAAGGCGCAAGACTACCACAAACAGATACTAGTATGACGTACGAAGAGTCAAAACGGCTTATTAAAGCCAGATACATGACCAAATGGGAAACTGAACACCAAAAACGATGCCTATTACCAGTTGAACCGACGAGAGCAGGTCGTTGTCTTCAGACTTCGTACTGGCCACAATAGACTGAGGTACCACCTATTCAACAAATTGAAGATAGGTGGTACCGACGAATGCCCGTGTGGTACCGGGAAAATGACCGCTGAGCATCTGCTGCAGAACTGCCCGACATACGAGGATCAGAGAGAGCAGATATGGCCATCACCAGTGGAACCACAAGACAAGCTCTATGGCAGTGTCGACAGCCTCAGGATGACCGCCCCTTTTTTCGAAAAAATAATGGTTACTGTCTGACTGCGTACGATGAAGAAGAAGAAGAAGAATACTGGATTGGAATATAAGTAGCATCTCATTGTGCTGGTATGCTCAAAAGACATACTGTTGTGGAAAAAATAGCTTGTTAACGCTTCCCAGCAAGATACAAGACATTGATGATAGTAGGGACCTCTCTCTCTCCACAGTAACTGTCCTAGGCTTCTGCATAGTGAATACCTATAGACAGTATATATTTTGAATGAGAAAGCTACAATAAAAATTAAAATAATTTCGTAAAATGTATTTATGCACGATCCACACATTCAAAATTGAATAATAGAATCAAGCAGAAACAAATAGATCTGGAAAAGATAACTTGATTTGGGAGGTGATATTATTAAAAGGTGTGTAATGTCCCTTTGACAATATGAAATATCTACACTAACATTTTTCAAAGAGCTGAAAACTCCTTTCAAGACCCTCCATTTTGAAGTGGAAGAACACATATGTGCTCCAGTAGCCCGAAAGCTATGCTGTCAGTAGCCCAGCAATCAGCTGGATCTCTCAAGCCACACATATAGAATTATAGTGGTCTAACGATGTGAAACACAATCTTGCTGCCCTGCATGCAGGCAGGAGAACACTCATTGGCTGGGAAAATGTTCCACAGAATCGTCTTCTGAAATTTGATGTATTGTATTAGAGACCCAATGAATTAGTGTAAAAACATTTTCTCGTGATGAAGATAATGTAATAAAACGAAAGTAGTACGGTGCTCATCCCGTACAGTCCCACTACTCTACGAGAGTGCAAGCCTACATGCAACGGCTTATCCAGTGCTACCCGTTAGTCGCCATCCACTGTTCTATACAGTTAAGGTTTAGAGGAGTGGTCCCAACCAGCCTCTACACTAGTCGCATGCGACACAGAAAGACGTTTTATAGCGAGCGACACAACGCATTCCGTTCTCCGGACTACATCCTGCTACTTGCAAAGCCCTGTTCAGGGTTTGGTAGCGGGGGATTGAGAACGTTCAGGGTTTGGTAGCGGGAGATTGAGAACGTTCAGGGTTTGGTAGCGGGAGATTGAGAACGTTCAGGGTTTGGTAGCGGGAGATTGAGAACATTCAGGGTTTGATAGCGGGAGATTGAGAACGTTCAGGGTTTGGTAGCGGGAGATTGAGAATATTCAGGGTTTGGTAGCGGGAGATTGAGAACGTTCACGTTTGTTAGCGGGAGATTGAGAACGTTCAGAGTTTGGTAGCGGGAGATTGAGAACGTTCAGAGTTTGGTACCGGGAGATTGAGAACGTTCAGGGTTTGGTAGCGGGAGATTGAGAACGTTCAGGGTTTGGTAGCGGGAGATTGAGAACGTTCAGGGTTTGGTAGCGGGAGATTGAGAACGTTCAGGGTTCGGTAGCGGGAGATTGAGAACGTTCAGGGTTTGGTAGCGGGAGTTTGAGAACGTTCAAGGTTTGGTAGCGGGAGACTGAGAACGTTCAGGGTTTGGTAGCGGGAGATTGAGAACGTTCAGGGTTTGGTAGCGGGAGATTGAAAATATTCAGGGTTTGGTAGCGGGAGATTGAGAACGTTCAGAGTTTGGTAGCGGGAGATTGAGAACGTTCAGAGTTTGGTAGCGGGAGATTGACAACGTTCAAGGTTTGGTAGCGCGAGATTGAGAACGTTCAGGGTTCGGTAGCGGGAGATTGAGAACGTTCAGGGTTTGGTAGCGGGATATTGAGAACGTTCAGGGTTTGGTAGCGGGAGTTTGAGAACGTTCAGGGTTTGGTAGCGGGAGACTGAGAACGTTCAGAGTTTGGTACCGGGAGATTGAGAACGTTCAGGGTTTGGTAGCGGGAGATTGAGAACGTTCAGGGTTTGGTAGCGGGAGATTGAGAACGTTCAGGGTTTGGTAGCGGGAGATTGAGAACGTTCAGGGTTCGGTAGCGGGAGATTGAGAACATTCAGGGTTTGGTAGCGGGAGTTTGAGAACGTTCAAGGTTTGGTAGCGGGAGACTGAGAACGTTCAGGGTTTGGTAGCGGGAGATTGAGAACGTTCAGGGTTTGGTAGCGGGAGATTGAAAATATTCAGGGTTTGGTAGCGGGAGATTGAGAACGTTCAGAGTTTGGTAGCGGGAGATTGAGAACGTTCAGAGTTTGGTAGCGGGAGATTGACAACGTTCAAGGTTTGGTAGCGCGAGATTGAGAACGTTCAGGGTTCGGTAGCGGGAGATTGAGAACGTTCAGGGTTTGGTAGCGGGAGATTGAGAACGTTCAGGGTTTGGTAGCGGGAGTTTGAGAACGTTCAGGGTTTGGTAGCGGGAGACTGAGAACGTTCAGGGTTTGGTAGCGGGAGATTGAAAACGTTCAGGATTTGGTAGCGGGAGATTGAGAATATTCAGGGTTTGGTAGCGGGAGATTGAGAACGTTCAGGGTTTGGTAGCGGGAGATTGAGAACGTTCAGGGTTTGGTAGCGGGAGATTGAGAACGTTCAGAGTTTGGTAGCGGGAGATTGAGAACGTTCAGAGTTTGGTAGCGGGAGATTGAGAACGTTCAAGGTTTGGTAGCGGGAGATTGAGAACGTTCAGGGTTTGGTAGCGGGATATTGAGAACGTTCAGGGTTCGGTAGCGGGAGATTGAGAACGTTCAGGGTTTGGTAGCGGGAGACTGAGAACGTTCAGGGTGTTGTAGCGGGAGATTTAAAACGTTCAGGGTTTGGTAGCGAAAGACTGAGAACGTTCAGGGTTTGGTAGCGGGAAATTGAGAACGTTCAGGGTTTGGTAGCGGGAGATTGAGAACGTTCAGAGTTTGGTAGCGGGAGATTGTGAACGTTCAAGGTTTGGTAGCGGGAGATTGAGAACATTCAGGGTTTGGTAGCGGGAGATTGAGAACGTTCAGGGTTTGGTAGCGGGAGAATGAGAACGTTCAGAGTTTGGTAGCGGGAGATTGAGAACGTTCAAGGTTTGGTAGCGGGAGATTGAGAACGTTCAGGGTTTGGCAGCGGGATATTGAGAACGTTCAGGGTTTGGTAGCGGGAGATTTAGAACGTTCAGGGTTTGGTAGCGAAAGACTGAGAACGTTCAGGGTTTGGTAGCAGGAGACTGAGAACATTCAGGGTTTGGTAGCGGGAGACTGAGAACGTTCAGGGTTTGGTAGCGGGAGATTGAGAACGTTCAGGGTTTGGTAGCGGGAGATTGAGAACGTTCAGGGTTTGGTAGCGGGAGATTGAGAACGTTCAGGGTTTGGTAGCGGGAGATTGAGAACGGACGCAGAAGAAGAATGTGACTGGTGAGCCGACTTTTAGTACGTGGGAAAGAATAGAAAGAATAAATGGCTTTAAACACTATGAAAAAGTCAGAGACCATTTTTCAACACTAGAAAAACAGTTTAAAAAGAAAACAATGACGCAACGTTTGATTATGTCACATGGCATATATAAATGAAACAAGTTGATTGGCGTGCTATCAATCTCGAAAGAACATGGACTTCACGCTACAGAGGGAGATTCGAGTCAGTTGTTGCCCTTGTTTTCGCCGTTCACGCTTGAAACAAGTTAAAAACCTTTATAACACCGAGTAGGCCTCGTAGAAGAAGATAAAGAAAAAGATGAAGAAGAAGATGACACGAATGATGAAGGAGAAAAAGAAGAAGAAAACAGTACAAAGGAATACGTGACTATAACATGATGTGATACATATATATATATATATATTAGTAAAATCCTCATGCTGTAGGGTACGCAGCCTAGTCGAAAGTGATCTGGCTTACTATGACTGGGATTACATCGCGCCAGGATTCGAAGTTAAGGATAGACAGCATACAATCCGGGTCTCGTTCATTGCTGGTACGACCGCTCCTCTAGTCGACTCAACTGTAAATGGGTACCTGCCTTATGGATTGGGGAAGGTAAAAACAGCAAGGAAGGGAACTGGCGTCCCATTTTCGCTAGGATTCTATTTAGTCCATGAAGGGTTACCTTCACGCCCGACGGTTGACATAAGACCCACCTTTACCTTACCATGCTGACAATAACTCTACTGATTGCCGAATTGGCATTAACATAAAAAACAAAACTGTAAGTACAAACAAAAAGCAACGGCCATGCTTTCTCATAACTAATAAAGCAAAGAATAAAAAAACAAACCACTTCTGATAATATTACACAGGAAGCTCAGCAATGTATTGAAAGGTTATGTTAATCATGCACACAAAATGGAAAAGAAAGAATACTTTAAAAGAAAGCGAATAGGGGATAGAAATGGCCAACAACAAAAAAATCCACCTAAAAAAAAAACAAAAACAAAGATACAATACACTTTGTATGTGAATTATCGAGTACAATAATTGTATAATTTATTAGTTACAATAAAATAATCATGGTCTTTGAACCTACATATGCAAGAAATTAAGTCCAACTAATGTAGGCCACAACAGAAAATAGCTTATTTAAATCATAAACAATTGGAATAAAGTAGGCGGATATTTACAATAACACATTGAAATTTGTTTTATGGGAGCAAGAATATAGACTTTCAGCGAACAGAATGGAGGAAACAGACCTATGCAGTTGATTTAATTGCAACAGAAACAGAAGAAGGTTTGTGGATTCATCCACACCAGATAAGCAGCAGAAGGTAATGTGTTCAATAGCGACAGAAAAATAGAAAAACTTAAAATAAATTAGGTCTTTCAAGTCAAGTCGTCTTGTAACCGTCGAGGTAGTTGGTGACGAAGACACCGTTTTAATATATATATATATATATATATATATATATATATATATATATATATAAAATGTGTATATATATATATATATATATATATATATATGTGTGTTTGAATATATTAAATTGTGTGTTTATTTGTCTACGGTAAATCGAATTATTTGATTTGTGTTTTTTTTTGGTGCGTTCGCCATATTTCTCTATTCCATAAGGCGGTGTGCGTGGCACTGCGGTTTTTAATTTTCCGTCGGTCGGCCCAGTGCATTTGACTTGGACATCCATTTTATGTAAAACTCTGCTTCACACTGCATCTTCTAACGGTTTGCTTCCCTAGGGTAACGGCCGGTGCTGTGATAGGGATCGAAACCAGCACCTTTGGGTTGTGAGCCGTGTCACTTAACCACTAGCCCACGCCGTCCCCCTATTAGTGTTTTATTTTTTAATCTGTTTTATTTTGCTAGTTATCCGTCGTCGACAAATACACATGTACCACATCATTCGGCCTTTCTTACTTTTGGTTACGGCAAAATTTGATGTGTTTATTCACGTCTAACATTCGACTCCGTGCGCTGCAGACGAGTATACTCCTGAATTAGAGAGGAAGACTGAAGTGTTCAACTAATGAACAGAGTTACGTCACGAATTATTTTGACCGGAAAAGGAAACGCACAATCAGTCGGTTATTCACAAGAATGCCATTGCTGTCATTGACGATCATACTGACCAGACCGTTCTGATTGGAGTTTTCGTTCCGGACCTGGTATAAGCTGGTCATTGAAGACCAGTGGCAGGGGTGGTAGAAGAGAATTAAGGTTCCTTTCACAGTTTGGAATATGAAATACAAATTGATGACGTGCAGTTTTCAAAAGCACATGTGGACTAGTTTCAGTGTTGAATGCTTCATTTGTAGATCAATTTGGCCAACATACATCTAACATGTATACAGCATCTTATTCTAGCTATTCACCTTTAAGGCGTGCTGAGTGTTTCGTTCTCAACAATTTAAAAGATTATGCATTATATCTTTCTGCCCGTCTCCCATGTTATCTCTCTGCCTTGTTCTCTCTCTCTCTCTCTCTCTCTCTCTCTCTCTCTCTCTCTCTCTGTATAGCTTCTGTGTAAATGTTATCGATCCGTGTATATCTTCCGATTACTGTGTCTTTCTGTGTGTATATAATATGTGTACGTGTGTAATCTCTCTCTTGCTCTTTCTCTCTCTCTCTCTCTCTTTCTCTCTCTTTATCTCTCTCTCTCTCTCTCTCTCTCTGTGGGTATATAATGTAGAACACATTTTCTCTCTGTGTTTATAATATTTGTACGCGTAATCTCTCTCTCTCTCTCCCTCTCTCTCTCTCTCTCTCTCTCTCTGTGTGTGTGTGTGTTTAATATATGACATGTTTTCTGTGTGTGTGTCTATAATATATGACATGGTTTCTCTCTGTATGTGTGTGTATATACCATATGACATGCTTTCTCTCTGTGTATGTGTGTGTGTGTATATAATATGTGACATGTTTTCTCTGTGTGTGTATATACTATATGGCATGCTTTCTGCGCGTGTGTAATTATAATAGATGACATGTTTTCTGTGTTTGTGTGTAAAATACATGACACATTTTCTCTCTGTGTGTGTGTATATAATTTATGACATGTTTACTCTCTGAGTGTTTTAAATATTTTTACAAGTTATTTCTCTCTCTCTCTCTCTCTCTCTCTCTCTCTCTATCTATCTTCAATGTACATGTTATCTCTTTGTTTATCTTGTATTTGTTCTGCAGGTTACAAGAAAAACAAGGCTACTTCTATGCTGAGAGCGTGGTGTAAGAACCTACTAACAGAGCAATCTAATGTAGTTCAAAGATGTGCGCACTGTCGTCCATGAAGATGAACATTCGGATGGCTATAGTGTAGCACAGGGCACCACAAATCCCGGGCGACAGTTCTAGATGGTGCCTATAAACGTTGCTCTGGCGTCTACCATTTCAAGAGCAGTGCCATATTTGCTCGCACAATTTCCTCCTTCACGTATATCCCCCCACCCGCCACCCCCATGCCGATCTCCCCCCCCCCCCCCCCCATTGTTATTAGAACAATTCACCAATAACCTTCTATACATTGCACAAACATACAAGGAACATTTACCTAACGCTGTGTCTGGCTTCTCCATTTGTTTCCCTGGCTTCTAGATCTCATACATATTTGTAACCTCATAGAGTAGCCATTTTGTTTAGAAAGAAAGCACACGAAACAATACACATAATATAATACATATAAATAAAAGAAAAGAGAACTCGTTTCCTGAGTTTTCCATAAAAATGAGAAAATGAAGTTAAAACCTATCCGCTCTCCAACATGTAATCTTTAGTACACTCATTTCACTTTTTCTTCACCATTAAACTTAACATTGGAATGCAATGTTTGTTGCAGTGCTGTGATCTAATATTCTTACGTTAGCAAACAACAACTTTGTCATATTATGTCTCACGCGCATATTCATTTTTTCCAGAACCATCCGTCTAGCTCTTTATCCCTATGTAATTTTATGGGTTATCTTCCTTTAGCAACAAGCCAGGCAATCATTCATCAAGATTATGTATCGTCAAACGTTTTCTTTAAGAAAGTTAATGATTTGGAAGACAAGTCGGGCTGTAAATGTTGCACATCATATCAGCACTCATGCATAAGTAAGCCTGCAGCAGACATAAACCAAACAAACTTGGCCTGCTTGAAAAAAACAGTCGTTATAAAAATGTTACATACTCGTGGAATTTGCATCCTTTGTGATATATTGTCAGCGTCATAATGGCGGTGTCTCTGTTACGTATTCAGCTAAGTTATGTAGAGATTCATTATGATCAATCAACATTATACGTATCGCTATCATCATTATCACTATCACTTTCCTTTTCATCTTCGACATCATTCTTATTATTATCACCACCACTGTAGTCGGCCTTATCATCAATCACTATTGTAAATCATTATTGTAAATCATTATTGTAAATCATTATTATAAACAATTTCATAGATCATTATTCTCAATTGTCATAATCAATCATTATCACCAATCATTATCGTTAATACTGATCATCAGATATTATGATCAATCATTATCGTAAATCACAATCGTCAATCATAATCACCAATCATTATCGTTAATAATTATTATCAGTTATTGTGATCAATCATTATCATCAATTACTATTATTGTCAATCATTATTGTCAATCATCACAAGCCATTTAATAATCACATCTTGACTGTTATCATCACCATAATTTTTGTCATCATAATGGCCATTCAACTTATTATCGTCGTCATTCTCACCGCCCTCATTACAATCTTCATCATTGTTGTCTTCGTTATTATCATCATCGACAAGATTGTCATACTTATCATCACCATAGTTATCATTATAATTAATCATCACTATCTTTATCAATGTTGTTGTTGGTTAACTAGATCTGTCTAGTTGTTTGCTCTGTCGTAGTTAATGCTAAGTTGAAGAATGTATTAGTGGTTTGTAGCTAACGAGTGGAGATATATAAGGTTTTAGAGATTGTGGGGATGTCCGGTGATAACTTTGTTCTTTATGTGGCGAGTCCTGCGTAAGCGAGCAGCACATGTTGCACTGTCTCATGTGGGTTTAGTTGCGGAATTTAGGTTCGGGTGAAGTGTTTAACTTACTAATGTATTTGTTAAGTCTGATGCCTTCTGTCCAAAGTTGGAAGATTTTGCTCTGTCCCCTGTGCTGCAGTATGTTGATGTTGGGTGAATCATTTCATTATACATGGCAAGCCCAGTAGACGCTTTCGTTCATCGGATCAGCTATTCCTCTTTGAAGTTGTTTTGAAGTAATTGTTTTGCTGTCTGCATGTTGGCTGGTGTGTTTTCTTAAACCACGCTTCCGCATTGTTTTACTAATCTGCATGCTTTATATATATATATGTATCAGGGAATATATATCGTATATCATGGAATCCAATCATAAATGATATGTGTATCCTATCAATCGTCTAAGCCAACTTGTAATTTTTGTTGTTGCTAGTTCAGAGGGATGTTTTCAGTGCTCTAAGCGTTATTCTTGAACTTCAAGCGACGACCCTGGAAACTAACTTCACTAGGGCAGTCTGGCTAACAAATTAGCGATTGCAGTGGAAGACATACACGGTAACCAAAAATGCCACTTGAAACCGGATGTGTCGGGCCGAAAGGCGCATATATCGCAGCCTCGCTGTAAACTACACCTATGTCCCAACATTTTTTTTTAAAACAAATGCAGCAGACGAAGACGAAGAAGAAAAAGAAGAAGAAGAAGAAGAAGAAGAAGAAGAAGAAGAAGAAGAAGAAGAAGAAGAAGAAAATGTCAAGGCTGTAAAATCGTATTTTGTACTTCCTTGTTGGAATTGCTTGAATATTTTCTCGATAGTGGTGTTTATTGCTGTGATTTATGATTGAAGGTTATTACAATACTTTTAACATGAATCACAAATGTATTGCCATTTGCCTACTTTATTAAAGGTCTAAGTCCGGATCTTACAGCAGACTTAAAAGCAGATCCGTCTATATTTGCATTTATCGTAATGTTAGTTTAGATGTATATTGTTTCCAAGGTGCTGTCTTTAGTATTAATAGGTTGGTTTACCTTGTCATTGAACTTTTCAAAATTAGGGTTCTTGCTATATGTGGTCCAAAATTCTTCTCGTGGATAAAGTATTGGGCGCTTTGGTGTTATTACCATATTTATTATTTATGGAAGCGGATATTGTTCTGCTAAGGTTATGGCTACTTTTAATGGTTTTTCTGTTTTTGTTTCAATCTGTTAAATGGTTTCCAGTTTTCGAGTAGTTGTTAATTTGGGTGTTCTTGTTTTATTTCTCAATAATCTTTATCATCTTCATCAGTAATAGTCATTATCTTCATTGGTGTCGTTAACATATTCATGGTCGTCATCATTACCACCAGCATCACGGCCATGGCCAGATTCATCATAACAATTGTCATAAACAACTTAATCATTATCATCACATCCTAAGTATTACCGGTATCATTTATTTCCAATAATACTTGCTGCGTTTAATGCTTTTCTTTCTACCCGAGAAGTGCATGCCCTCATTGCTCTTCATGCCATTCCCTGGTATTGTCTCCACTGAGAGACGTTTCTTAGTACACTAATATATTGTTTTCCGAGAATATGTTATAAGTTTATACATCTTCATGGTAGAAGCACAGCCTACTGTAGATAGAGGCCCACTGACTCGCGGGTGAAAACCCTTTGAAACGTCACATTCAACGGCTGACTAAATAACGGAACTTGCATGTGTCAACTATCAGTGCAACTATAATAGCGTGTTAAGGAAACAAAGATGGCCATGCAGTTGGTTTCAGGGCAGGATTATGTGAAGGGATCAATCTCAACTGTGGTTTGTTGTGTTTTGTACATTGAATTTGGTTTCATTCTTTGTGTGAAGCATGGACTGATTATAAACTATGGCACAAAATGAGTTCCGTTATTTAGTCGGCGGTGGAAGGTAAGGTTTCAAAGGGATTTTCCAGGTGAGTCAGGCTGCCTATCTAAAGTAGGCCATGGTAGAAGAGATTCCAAAACATGAATGCATTATTGGTTTTTCTTTAGTTTAAAAGACAATTTTATGACATTTTTCAGTAAAGATGTACTACACTAGTGAATAATGTACGTTCCTGATGGGTTATTCAACAAGAGAAAGAAGAATTAATCTTCCCTGGTCTTGTCTACAATTTTAAGCAACATTTTACTCGCATATTTTCTTTCTTACTGAACAGCTTTTTGATGGATGGTTTGTAGTTTTGACGTGATATTCCTGGTGACATTTGATGATTAAAAGTACACAGGCATAGAACGTCTATTCTTGCAATTCTGTTCAGTATTCAAATTCGACACAAGCTTTTCATTGGATTAAAGAGTAAAGGCCATTTGCTCCACAGTTGCCTCGGTCATAAAAGTATAGCTTTCTATTTTTATTTCACTTCCGATAAAAAGGAAACGCAAATAACCAGTGACTAGATAGACATACAGACCGACCGACCGATAGACAGACAGACAGACAGACATATAGATAAATAGATAGATAGATATATCGATAGATAGATAGATAGATAGATAGATAGATAGATAGATAGATAGATAGATAGATAGATAGATAGATAGATAGATAGATAGATAGATAGATAGATAGATAAGGTAAATATGAAGTGCGTTCAAGTAAAGCCTGGATTTTTGTTTGGTAGACAACATTTGTCAAACCAGTTGATAGGGGACGGCGTGGCCTAGTGGTTAAGTGACACGGCTCACAATCCGAAGGTGCTGGGCTCGATCCCCATCACAGCACCGGCCGTTACCCCGGGGAAGCAAACCCTTAGAAAATGCAGGAGGAAGCAGACCCTTACATAAAATGCATGCTGAAGTCGGATGCACCAGGCCGACAGGCGCAAAATAAAAACCACAGTGCAACGCACACCGCCTTGGGGATTAGAGAAAATAAAGCGAACGCATATAAAAAAACAAAAAACCAAAACAAACCAGTTGATTAGCTGTGATGGGTGCTCTTTAAAAACATATTTTATGTTGCTAGAAAACTCACCTTCATTATAAACCACCAACTGGTGCAACAAAAGGGAAATAATCATTCATTTTCTTCTCTTTAGCTGTAATGTGTTTTTATGAAAGCTAAAACTTTCTCGATCAATATCAAAATGTGCATGATGCCTACTTCCCTGCAGGAAGAGATTCAACGCATTTAACTTTTCAAAGATATCCAACAAATATGCTAGTTTAAAAAAAAATGTTTTTAAGAAATGTTTTGAACACTCTTTTTTTCCTCTTCAAGAAAAATGTACATTTATTTGTCATAATTTAAACGTACGGAACAATACATTTCTACGAGAGACCATCTCAAGGGGTAAAACAAAGACGTGCATTCTGCTACTATTTCCTCACACAGTGTTTTGAAAACCGAGCTTTCACTGGCAGAAATTGAATCAAATTTGCCACATTCACCACTTATTGTAAGACCAGATTCATTGGAAGGCTCAGGTACTTTGATGCGAGTATTTCTGTGTGAATGAAGGAATGGGTCCACAGTGAGTCCGGAGCTTTGCTTCGAATAAGCGTCTGTAACTCTCCATAATATCCAGGTATCGAACGACTACGATCAGTACAGACACCAACGCACTTTGTCCACTCCACATTATTTTCACCCATTAATGTGTCCAGGGTTTCGAATAAATCTTCAGCCTATGTGCTTGCTGAGGTACCTTAGCAATTAGAGAAGGTCTTCCACAATGTCATTGCCATCCATGAACCGTACATAGTCAATCAAATGTGTATCCTTATTGCTGTCCGTGGCCTCATACAGCTGCAACTCAAATTTGTCCTTTTTTTTTATTCAGTTAATTTAACATTGAGATCATCCGCCATGTGCTAGATATTATTGTTAGACAAAGGCACATTGGAAGCAGTTTATCTGCAGACTCACTGATCATAATATTCACAAAATGTATAGCAACCGGTAGAATTAGTTTTTTCTGAGACGGTGTTGAGATTTTTACATGTTGCAACTCTATAGGTAACCTTGCATAATGCGATCAAAGCGTTGCTTCGTATTTGCATCTGAAACTAAGAAGACTGATCCAATGCATCAGAGACTAAATAGATTTTAAAAAAAGAAACTAAGGCGGAGAAACTTTGCAGAAATAGCCAAAGCAAAGATGAGCGAAGACCCTATGAACACTATAACAACACCAAAGCTCATCCCTACTGTACGCAAACCCACATGGAAGCAGCATATCATTCCGGAGGTGGTAGAAAATATACCAGATTTTGGAAACAAGAACAGCCAGACTGAAAAAGAAAGAAGAGACATAACCCTGAGGTACATAGCGGAAAACTACCCAAGCATGGACTGGACCCATGCATACACCGACGGTTCTGTAACAAACACAACACAGAATGGAGGGGGAGGGGTATTCCTGAGCCTAACAAATGGTAGAAAAATAACACTGTCAGTGGCAACTGGACAAATTCTCAAGCAATTTCAGATCGGAGGAAGAGGCACCGAAGGCTGCAGTAAAAGAAATGCTGACAGGCGAAAGCAATGAAAGCCAGATAGTCCTGTTTACAGATGCCCTGGCCGTGGTTACAGCACTAAAAAGCCAGAAAAATATTGAACTTAATGATTTAAGAGCAGTACTCTGTCAACTATTCCATCAGTTCGCACCAAAAAGAGTAGTGGTACAGTGGGTTTCATCCCACTGTAACATCCAAGGCAACTAAGAGGCAGACTGACTGGCAAAAGAAGGTGCAAGACTACCACAACCAGATTCTAGTGTAGCCTATATAGAGTCCAAAAGGTTTATTAGGGCCAGATACATGGCCAAATGGGAAACAGAACATACTGGCTACACAAAAAATGATGCCTACTACCAGTTGAACAGAAAAGAGCAGGTCGTGGTCTTCAGACTCCGCACAGGCCACAACAGACTGAGGTACCATCTATTCAATAAACTGAAGATAGGTAGCACTGACGAATGCGCCTGTGGTACAGGAAAAATGACCGCTGAACATCTGCTGCAAAATTGCCCGACATACGAGGACCAGAGAAAGCACATGTGGCTATCACCAGTGCCAACACTAGACAAGCTCTATGGCAATGTCGACAGCCTTAGGATGACAGCTGCTTTCTTCAAACAAATTCAAGTTGACGTCTGAAAGCGTACGAAGATGAAGAAGAAGAAGTATTGGCATCTGCCACTTAATGAGAAAAAGCAGCTTTTTGCTGTTTTAATTCTTTTCACTTTCTGATAAAATATTTGCGAGGTTAACGAAAGAATTATTTTATCAATAACTGGTTTCTAATTGACGTTTTAGTTTACTTGGAGCAACGCACTCTGGTGTCAAAACGTTCATACAAAGTACACATTGCGGTCTCTCTTCATCGCTGACTTGTGCCGAAGTAAAGTCAAAATTCAAAATAACTGTCATTGTATTTAAATTTCCGCTTTTTCACACCAATGCCATTAGTTTGTGGGGCCTCCTCTGTATTTTCACGCATACACCGCTTAATCTTAATGTTCAATAATAATTTGTCAATTTTAAGCAAAATAAAGAACAACAACTTTTAAAATTTGACTTGATCACTACACGATTCAGTTGGTTCTACTTGATCACTACACGATTCAGTTGGTTCCACTTGATCACTACAAGATTCAGTTGGTTCTACTTGATCACTACACAATTCAGTTGATTCCACTTGATCACTACAAGATTCAGTTGGTTCTACTTGATCACTACAAGATTCAGTTGGTTCCACTTGATCACTACAAGATTCAGTTGGTTCTACTTGATCACTACAAGATTCAGTTTGTTCTACTTGATCACTACACGATTCAGTTGGTTCTACTTGATCACTACACAATTCAGTTGGTTCCACTTGATCACTACACAATTCAGTTGGTTCCACTTGATTACTACACAATTCAGTTGGTTCCATTTGATCACTACACGATTCAGTTGGTTCCACCTTTAATAAAGGGGGGGGGGGGGCGCAGAGACAGCTATTTATATACAAACACCAAAAACCGAGCATATTCGACAGATAACTAGCTAGAATTAGACAATATAGTCACTAAACGCACATTGATGCACTGAACTGTTTATCAACTTACAACGCTGTCCTTATTAAAATGTACCTACCATCCAACTCCGCGATCCATCTCCGTTACGCGTACCGATATAAAAGGCAAATTTGCATCCCGCTTTTGATATATTCGAGACTTGCCGACCGTAGACAAATTTGTTGTCGACACAGTTTCCGATTATCAAATACGCTGATCTACACTATTTTTGAATATCTGAGTTAATTCTGACCAGCGTCAATTGACACGATCAAAGATTTTAGGAAATCATTTCCCTGTTGCTAAATGCCATTAGATGTCTTTCCGTTCATCGCATAAACACAGGGATGGTTCGATTCTAAGACCACAAAGGCTAAGTGTCATTTGAGTGAAAACATGGAAATGTGCCGCGGCACCATTGTAAATCGCCATGACGCCCCAGGGTGCTGCGCACATAATTTGGGGACCACTGTTCTGGAGTTTTCTTTATTTAGTACATAGACACCGTGTGCGTGGCAGACACGCGAGTAGGACATACGTCACGCTGAGAGTATGTCGCAAGAGACGATTTACAGTGCAGTATAACCTTACCCGGGGAGAAGACTTCCCAGGTTATGGGATGCCCCACCTTTCACACAGGACGAAAGCCTGCTGAGTCTGGTTTATTCGTCAGGATTTGAAAGTTTCAATACCACAAATATTAAAGTATTAAACAGTTTTAGAATTTGTGAATAGATCGTATTCCCGGGATTAGGCTTAACAAGATGAGATCTCTCTTCTAAATCCAGACCTAAACTTTACATCCAGTAGGCTTTTTGGGCCGTTTAAATGACATGGGGTGTGTATTGTCCCAGTTAAAATTCCCGCTAACCTAGTTGGGTTAGATCGCATTATTACTTACGTATTACAACATGCCATCAACACGGCAGTGGATATGTTATCATAAATGTTACATACAATCCCTCCCGACAGCTATTGTGATATTCTTTCTATCCAGAAAAAAACTTAGTTTCCTATATTTTCTGCATGTGTCTGTTCATGGCCTTCTTTATTTATATAATTGTCGAGGAAGGTGGAAATTCCCACTGGTTGAGGATTTTTTGCTCAATATTTGTATATATGTTCTACATTTTTCTGTCCATCTAAATGAATTTCTAAGTGTTCTCTATATTTTGTAAAATATCTATCCAATTCACGAATTTTTCTAGATCGTAATTTTCTCGAAATTTCTACAAAAATCTAAATCTGACATTCTCGCAAATGTATACGTTTGATTGTGTCTGCTTCATTTCAATCCTCAATATTTTCGCTTTTGTGGAATGTAAAGTTCATTATGACATCCCATAAGCTGTCAATTTATCAGCGTAGGTCGCCTACGTTATTACGACCAACACTTTCCTTCAATTTTCTAGACCAAACATTAGTTTACCCACATATCTATGTAAAACAGCGTTGCCACAGCTTGAAGTCTCAGTTCCATTTAACAAATCTTCGTAAATAAAGCATGGAGAAAAAGTATTATCAACATTTTAAAGCTCTTGAGTTATACAATTACACCAACTTGTTTATTTCTCTTTAGTTTTACCTGTGTATTTATTTAGTATTTCGGTGCTTAGAAAGTCCTCTCAACGCGTTTTTTTACCCACTTTATCTGGTTCATGCTGTTTTCCCATCTTTCTTTTATTTCTCTCTTTTATTCAATCTCTAATCAATTCGGCCGAGTATAATTAATGATTTCTTAACTTAAAATCCTTCCATTTCGCACTCTTTAGATCTCTTATTTTTTAGTCTTGGCTTGACATCTATTTTTAGTAAATGTTCCCACTTGGCTCCACATTAAATCCTTGCAGGTTGAAATGAGTTGAAAACATAGCACGAAAAAAATTAAGGGACACTATTCAGGCTGCAGACCTGCCACTGCACATCCAGGTCCTAAGTGTACGCACTGAACTTCAGATACACATACATGTGCACATATGATGAGAACATACAAACAATAGAGTATGTACTTTAAAACTATCGAGCCCAGGAGAGGAACAGTTTGACAACATTAACCTCTACAGGGGTCAGCCGGGGGTCTTTGTGTATGACAAGGACAAGAATAGCACCACAGCCTCACAGAGAGCATGTCCTAAGAGGTGACTAACTGTGTGACATGGCATACCACCGGCCATGGTAAAGTGGTTTGTTAAGAGCAGGATAGCTGCCAAGGCCATTATATCAGGAGCGGTACATAATTCTAGTGCATTTAACAATGTTTGCCTCGTTTTAAAATTCTCAGCTTCCATATGAACAAAATATTTCACATGTTGCGTATAACCTGTAGATCACAATGTTTCAATTATTCTTGCCCCCCAAATATTTGGTATACACTTTTCTTTCATTAGGGTATACAAAAACCGGTCCTCCTAATGAAACCAGTCTTTTGAAATGATTACTCCTTCATAACAGTGAGTATTTTTGGAAAAAAACATTTTCCCATTGTTTCACATCTTTCTAACTTCAACCCCGTAGCGCAATCACGGCCAACTTTAGTAGGCCACAGATCACTGATTTTCAACAGTTTAGTAAGCCTTCCGGTGTGCCAATGTGTCAATACAAATTGTGCCATAGGTGTAGCTTAACTAATTACTAAAGTTCGCGACTACAATGAATTTTGAAAGTCCAGGTTTTTACACCCCATACAATTGCGTTGAAGATGTATCAATATTTTTGTAGACTCGCTAAGCGTTGTAAACCAAATCGGAGTATCTCAGACCCTGAAAAGAGAACTATTCACGCTTTGGTTTTAAGTAAACGGTCATTGGATCAATTGCTCCAAAACTATGGAAGTTAGCGTTCCATCAAGACAAATATGCAAGGAAGAAATAAAAGGCTTGATAGATTTGACAGGAATGGGATTAGAAGAGAGATTTGTAGAATGTTTGACTTAAAAGAAACAGTGACACTAAGGGAACTGAAGTCTCGCCTAAAAATACACAAGGACATTGATGTATCGGAACTGAAGTCTCGCCTAAAAATACACAAGGACATCGATGTATCGGAACTGAAGTCTCGCCTAAAAATACACAAGGACATCGATGTATCGGAACTGAAGTCTCGCCTAAAAATACACAAGGACATCGATGTATCGAAATCTACATTGTGGAGAACTGTAAGGGGCATAGGCTTTATCTTTAGAAAGTTTGCTAGCGGGAGAAACGTAAGGAGCCGCATCTAGTATTCATGAGTAGGAAGTATTTACGTGAAGTACTTGAAGTTCGTAAACAAGGTTATGATATTGTGTAGGTGGGTGAAACGTGGATAAAGACTCACCACACAAGTGAAAAGGGATGGCAGTCTGTGGATGGAACGATTAAAAGATTAGTACTAAGTTGCAAAGGACAGTGCTTATAATTGAACATGAAGGTAGCAGACATAAGGGGCTGGTAAAGAATGCAGAATTTGCATTTCCTTCAAATACTGCGGACAATCGGGACTATCATACCGAGATTAATGGTAATATTTAAATAAAATAATATATTAAATAATATTAAATAATAATTTAAAATAATATTTAAAGAGTGGATTGGAAAAAAAAAAAACTGTACTTCCGTCCTTAGATATACCATCTTGTCTGATAATGGACAATGCATCATACCACAACGCAGTGCCACAAGAAGATAAAATCCCGACATCATCCAGTACAAAAGATGCAATAAAGATGTGGCTCACAAAAGAACACATACCATTTAACGAAACGTATCTAAAAATTGAATTGCTTTCTCTTCTCAAGCAAACACGAAAGACAAAGATATTTTACAAAGACAAGTTCATCCAAGAGCATGGTCATATATATTTAAGACAGCCATCTTACCATTTCCACTTAAGCCCAATTGAACTTGTTTGAGCAAAATTTAAAGAACAAGTAGCAGCTGACAGTAAAATTGTCAAACTATGCGATATGAAAGAACTAACATATTCCGCCCTCTGAAATATAGACGCAGATTTTTGAGGACCACGTCTTAAAAGAGGAAGAAGGCTTTTGGAAAAAAGATGGACTGTCGTTCGTTCAGCAGAGAGCAGTGGTCAATTTGTTGGAATCGTCTGATTGATTACGTGAGAAATTAACTTACATGTTTGTTTTCCGAGAAATGGAAGTTTCCATCACAAAACAGTCCTTTTCAGGACCACCTCAATCAGATAGAAGATGGATCTCAGAACTGAATTATAACCATTTATTGGTTTGCTCCAGCATCTATTTATAAAACTGGACCAATCCATCTGAAGTGTGTACGCTCTTTGTTCTACATATCATGTTCTTGTACATCCTCACATATTCTTTCTACGAAATGCGCAGTTACTTCTTACCATACATACAAATCATGAACTACAGGAAAAATGACATTAAGTGGTATCTAATGTAAAAAAATCTCATTCGAATTGGAGAGACGCAAATGTCTAATGACAGACAACTTTTTTAAATTTACGGTAAATTATTTTCTGCAGGGACAAAATAAATCATTTGCTAAAAAAAGATAAACGGAATTAACCTCTTTAAGAAAACGGTACTACCTGACAAAATGTAAATTATAAAATTGTTGGGACATTGGGAATATAAGACCACATGCAAAAATTCACGTTTATCGGTGCAAGGGATATTGAGAAATTAGACGTCAATTGACGGCAACCACTGTGAAACGGACTATAGCTCCCACGTAGCGAAAGTCTAAACAGTCTAAACAGATGTAAATTGTAAATGAGCACTTGTTTTGCATGTAGGGTACGAGACACTTGTCAACAAGTCCTACACAATACTTGGGCTCAACAACATGAAGCCTGAACCACTATATCCGCGATGGTTGTGATTTCTATGGAACTAACTTTACCTTCAACGTTTCTATAAAAAAGTTGATTTCTGTCCAAGGATGCACTAATGTGCATTTAAAAGGTGGCAGTACCACTAAGTGTGAACGGGGCTGCCAGTCCATCAGCATGTTCTCCAGACTAACGATATGAAATAGTTGAGTTTACATTTCTGGATGATGGCCGGATATATTTCATCCCGTTTCTAACAGCAATAGACCAAGAAAATGTATTATTGATTCTGTTTCGCCAAACTGTCTGTCTAATTTGGGATCGTATTGACCGTCAGTTTTACACATCCATCATAGAACAGAGTCAACATTTTGGGCTTCTTTTCTTGGAACCATTTACAGTATAGGAAGCACTCATACATACCAGTAGGTGAATATCGGGTTTATAGTCATTAAGGCTTAAGCAAGGCCAACAGGTAACACACTAACTATAAAGTAAATCCGACAAGTACACAATAGCAGTAAAGGAAGGCGATCAGGTAACACGATAACAGTAAAGGTATGCCATAAGGTAACACAATAACACTAAAGGTAGCCATCAGGTAACACAATAGCAGTAAACGAAGGCCAACAGGTAACACAATAACAATAAAGGTAGACCATACGGTAACACAATAGCAATGAAGATAAACCGTCAAGTAACGCAATAGCAATAAAGGAAGGCCATCAGGTAACACAATAGCAATAAAGATAGGCCGTCAGGTAACACAATAGCAATAAAGATAAGCCGTCAGGTACTGCAATAGCACTAAAGTAAAGCTGTCAGGTAACACAACAGCATTAAACATGAGCCGTCAAGTAACGCAATAGCACTAAAACAAAGCTGTCAGATAACACAATAATACTAAAGCTAAGACGTCAGTTTGTACAATATTAACTACGCCTGGAAATAACCAACCCTGTCTTATTTCTTTCTTCTTTTAGCTTATCCTGTTTTTCATTTCAACCTCAGGTTTTGAAAATACCTCTAGAACGAGCCCGACTGTGTGTCTTGTGCACAGTGGTATTCACTGTCTCAGAAATTTACGTAAGCTACCCTTTCAGTGCTCGGCCTTTGGTCTTTTATCCTTTGAATCTAAGTAGCATTGCTTGCTTGAGGGTGCTGTGTGATGGTAGTTTTGTTACGTGACCAAACCATTTTAGTTGCTGTCTTTTTATATAATGTAATGCCTTGTTGCTCCCATTGGTCTCCAGACTTCATCGTTTCTGACCCTATTTCTTCTTGTTACGCCCAATTTGTTTTGCAAGCATTTCATTCCTGCTATTATGATTTGCCATTTTTCAATTTATGTCAGTGTCAAGTTTTGACAATGGTAGCATAGTGTCGGGACTAAAATCATGATGTTTAAAGCATTTTTAGAAGCTATTGCCCAAGGTCAAAATGTAAAGTACATTTCTAAGCAACAAATACCAATTTTAAAAAAACACACGATGTGTCATAATTACAGTTGTTCTCACTCCCTGAGTTTTACTCCCTGAGGGAAGTAATCAAATTAACCTGTACCTCCATTAACTTATTCACACCAGCGAGGGGTACAAGCCAACACTGCAGGTGATTCCTTTCAAATTAAATGTGTATCTAATCACTTGCAATCATTCACTTTTCACTTCAATTTGAAACATGGGTTTTAACATCAACTGGTCCCTTTTCAAGAAGCATGTATCCGACCTTTTTCAGTGGCTGATTATAATGGCAAGGTTGTTTTTTTTTTACATGATGTGTTTATCAACTTCAAGCAAACGTCGATTTAGGAGCCGTTTACGATATACTTGGAAGGTGTTACTAATCTGTAGTTTTCTTAATTGCTAACAGATCTATGCGAAACATATGCTATTTTGATATAACTGAATGCGTCACTCAACAAGCTACAGCATGACACTTCCCTGACTCTGTAGGTCAGTGGTTCACTTGTGGTCAAGTGTTAAGAAAGCAACAATTGGTATGTCGGATAAATATGGCAATATAACTGATGAGCTATGTGTAATGTAACTTTCCTCCTTTCACTAAACTTTCCTCATCGTCCTCTTATCCCATTATCACTCCATTTGAAGACAATGAGGGCCAGTTCTGCAAATACCTTGAAGAAAGCCTGTACGAAATTACTGACGTCCGTTCTTGTAGTACTGGTTTCTAAAGCAATTTGATTCCCATGACGAGGTTGTTCAACCAATTTGTAATCTTCGTCTTAGTATCAATATATTTTTAATAAAAGTACCCATGTGTCCTATGTATGCTACAATGATTTGATTGGATGATAAAATCAATACGTCATAATCAGCTTGTTGTGTGTGGTCAAAACAAAATGAAGGCTGCTTTTCCCACCTGGATCTGGAAACAGCTGTGGGTTATCTATTTATTTAGAATAACATTAGATTAGTTAATTGATTGATTAATTATTATGATTAAAAAATTGCAGATTAGATTAAAAAACCCTACTTGAATAAGTTTAATAAATAACGATTGAGGAGGGTTATAGACGATGCGGGAGGGAGGGAGAGGGGAAGAGATTGTGTTCGATTTTGGGAAGGGGGAACATGTAGAAAGAAATGACTAGTTTTGGGAGGGTTAGGGATAGACATGCAGGATGCGGGAGGGGAAATGGAGCATTGAGAAAAAGAAAAACGAGTTGAGAAGGAGAGTGGGCAAGAAATAACTAGAGGGATGGGAGGACTGAGGAGGGAAGAGTTGAGCGAGTTGAGACGAGAAAAGATTGCATGGTTGCCTGACGGAGGTGAGCGGGTGCTGGAGTGTATTTTTAAAAATGAACTACTTTCATAATTATTCCGACAAAAATTGAAACAAGAATTGAAAAATAACGAATTCCTTGCAAGTTGATTAGAAATCTGAATTGTTACACCGTAAGCAATTTTATGTTCATTATAAGGCTTGGCGTGAGCCAAACGGGACGCTCGATATTTAGAACATTTTGGAAGATTGATGAAGAGGGAAACTGGGTGTGTTGATGGCAAGAGACATGAACTGGTTGCGATGGAGAAAAGATGGGGAGAACAGATGGACATGTTGATGGGGAGAACAGATGGACATGTTGATGGGGAGAACAGATGGATAGGTTGATAGGGAGAACAGATGGATAGGTTGATGGGGAGAACAGATGGACAGTTTGAAGGGAAAAACAGATGGATAGGTTGATAGGGAGAACAGATGGACAGGTTAATGGGTAGAACAGATGGATAGGTTGATGGGGAAAACAGACGGACAGGTTTAAGGGGAGAACAGATGGATAGGTTGATTTGGAGAACAGATGGACAGGTTGAAGGGAGAACAGATGGATAGGTTGATGGGGAGAACAGATGGACAGGTTGAAGGGAGACAGATGGAAAGGTTTATGGGGAGAACAGATGGACAGGTTGAAGGGAGAACAGATGGATAGGTTGAAAGGGAGAACAGATGGATAGGTTGGTGGGGAGAACAGATGGATAAGTTGATTGGGAGAACAGATGGATAGGTTGATGTGGAGAACAGATGGACAGGTTGAAGGGGAGAATAGATGGATAGATTGATGGGCAGAACAGATGGATAGATTGAAGGGAAGAACAGATGGACAGGTTGAAGGGGAGAACAGATGGATAGGTTGAAGGGGAGAACAGATGGACAGGTTAAAGGGGAGAACAGATGGATAGGTTGATGGGGAGAACAGATGGACAGGTTGAAGGGGAGAATAGATGGATAGATTGATGGGCAGAACAGATGGATAGATTGAAGGGAAGAACAGATGGACAGGTTGAAGGGGAGAACAGATGGATAGGTTGAAGGGGAGAACAGATGGACAGGTTAAAGGGGAGAACAGATGGATAGGTTGATGGGGAGAACAGATGGACAGGTTGAAGGGGAGAACAGATGGACAGGTTGAAGGGAAGAACAGATGGATAGGTTGCAGGGGAGAACAGATGGATAGGTTGATGGGGAAAACAGACGGACAGGTTTAAGGGGAGAACAGATGGATAGGTTGATGGGGAGAACTGATGGACAGGTTGAAGGGAAAGAGATGTATTAAGTGGGAAGTGATCGGCAGAGGAATGTGTGTTGAGAGGAGGAAAGAGATGGACGGGAAGGGAGTGTAATGGGCATGAGTGGGAGGGGAAAAATAAAGGAAGAGGTTTACGAAAATAAAAATGACGTTTCTAATTATCCCACGCAACGTGGGGTACTTGTACAACTTTGATGTTACTACATTTCTGCTGAAATTATATAACTTGTTCACCACCAAACTTCAATCTCTATCCTGTTATTATACAAGTAATTTGTGACGTAAAGTGTATTCTTTCCCTTGTTACCTTCTGTTATTCTTTACACACATTAACGACACAGGAACGGCAAAAACGTGTTTCCAAAATAAAACACAAGATAATCCATTTATTACAAAACTAGTCAATTACAACATTACAACAATATCAAGACTAAACTAAATTAAATATAACTACATTTTTCTAACACAGAATTCATAAACATTATCTTGGTGGGACTCTGAATCTAATAACTCAGTTCTTATATTTTCTACTAAATTCACTCAGACCTAATCTACACACATCTTGTTCTACACTGATTAACTATCTAATCTGTTGTTATGTTGTGCCCTTAGGCAGTTGGCGTTGAAATTGATCTTTGGCGGTTGTTGACCTTGCGCTGTATGACACATGCTTTTAACCAACCTTGTGGGTGAACTCATTAAGGGGACATGGTGTTCCTCCTTTTTCGACACATGCATTTTGTTCGCCAGATCTTTTTCGACACATACATTGGGTTCGCCAGATCTTTTTCGACACCTACATTGGGTTCGCCACATCTTCTACGACACATACATTGAGTTCACCAGATCTTTTTCGACATATACATTGGGTTCACCAGATCTTTTTCGACACATACATTGGGCTCGCCAGATCTTTTTCGACACATACATTGGGTTCACCAGATCTTTTTCGACACATACATTGGGTTCGGCAGATTTTTTTCGACACAAACATTGGGTTCGCCAGATTTTTTTCGACACATACATTGGGTTCGCCAGATTTTTTTCGACACATACATTGGGTTCGCCAGATCTTCTTCGATACGAGACTTTGGGAATGTATACCAGAGTGCAACATCCCCTTTTCGACATAAAACATTCTGTTCATCAGACAATTTTTGACATGAAACTTTGGGATCGTATCCCAGAATTCGACATACCTTTTTCGACACAGACATTAAGTTCACCAGTTCCTTTTCGACACAGACATTGAGTTGATCAGACCATTTTCGACATGAAACTTTGGGATTGTATCCCAGGGTACACCAGACCCTTTTACGTAATGAAGAACCGCCACATCCAAAGTGATCAAATTGTTCTCCCTCCTGGCTGATCATAGTAGGACCAAAAGGCAAAGGCAAAGGCCGCCATCCATCGTAGACGATGATGGCATAATTGATTTTGCTAGCGCTACTTTTTTAGCAAGGATTAACTGCACTACTTTTTATCCTCACTCTCTCGTCTCGAACCGCCCGACCCCAGTGGCAAGTCAAGGACAAGGCGACTAGGGGGAGACTACGAGATGCAGGGGACTCCGCATCAAGTACCCGTGAAAAAGATGGCGGAGTCCGGAGTCGAACCCACACCACCTGATCACGAAGCCGACGGCTAAACCACTTCGCCACGGAATCCCCAGTAGGACCACAATTCACTCCAATAGGCACACATGCAATGGCACATGATGCATAGTGGGATATCCTTCTAAAACAACTTTCCATGAAATCGTTCTCGCTGTTGATTTGATTATACCCGCAGGCGACTCCCCAGCAACATGGTCGTTGATCACGAGGTACCTGTATTCCTAGATCGTTGCCAACGAGGCACATTATTCCCTGTTGTGCCTGTATCACTTGTCAATCATACAAGTTCCTCCCACTGAGACCTATTTCCTTAGTTGTCCATCTTGTTACCGCTGTCAATCTGCCAGTGCCAATTTTGTCTTTACATGTGTCACTTCCTACCCCTACCTCCTTTTCTGTGACACTAGTTAATACAGAACATTTTTTGGCCTAGAGTTCCCACTACCTTTGACAGCTATCTCCAACTTACAATAAACATTTATCTCCGTCTCTCTCATATTGCTAGTCAAAACCGCGCTTTGTCAGTGAATATCCTTCGTGTGTGAGCTTAGCTTGTACTTTCTCTAACTGAACAAAACATGTTATATTACTTTCCCCGCTAATTTCGTGTCTCCGAAAACAAGTTACTAGTCTCAACACCTCTGATCCACAGTGACCTGTTACATTTCTATCCATGATATCTCATATACTATCTTTCCTTTATCCTTTCTGTCTCTTATGTTTTTTTCTCCTATCCGTCCTTTCTCTTATCTTTACTTTCTTCTATCCGTCCTTTCTCCTATGCGTCAATTCTCTTATCGGTCCTTTCTTCTATCCGTCCTTTCTTTTATCGGTCCTTTCTCCTATCCGTCCTTTGTCTTATCCTTTCTTTCTTTTATCCGTCCTTTCTTCTACCAGTCCCTTCCTTTCTCCTATCCGTCCTTTCTTCTATCCGTCCTTTCTTCTATCCGTCCTTTCTCCTATCCGTCCTTTCTTCTATCCGTCCTTTCTTATATCCGTCATTTCTCCTATCCGTCCTTTTTGAACTTAACTTCTTTATACTGGTTTATAAGAATCTACAATCAGTTTAATTTAGTTTACTTTGCTCTAAAAACTGTGCGCACCCAATCTATTATTGAATGTATTAATTGTCCCTGTCTCCCCTACTTCCTGTGGCAATGCATTCCAAGCATTTACCACTCTTTAACTAACAAAATATATCCTAATATATAATCCGGACTTTTCCTTAATTAATTTGTAGCTGTTCCCTCTTGTTCTTGTAGGTGGTTGTGTTTTGAAAAAAAATGTAGTCTAATTTATCCTTACCGTGAATTATTTTATAAACATGTATTAAGTCACCTTGAATTCTTCTCTTTTCCCAAACACTGTAGGCCATGTTTTCTGAGTCTTTTCTCATAACTGTAATTCTGGAATCCAACTTTCAGTTTTGTCACTCTTCTTTGTATTCTTTCCAGCATGTTTTTATCCCCTCTACGATACGGACTAAACCTGTACACAGTACTCCAATTTATGCCTAAATAATGCTTTATACAGTTTGACTATCACTTTCTTGCTCCCATGTTTAATATTAATTTTTGTCATACCTAACATTACATTTGCCTTTTTTCAGTGCTACCTAGGATTGCACACTCACCTTGCCTGTATGATCTTATAACTCCTAGGTCCCTTTGCTTTTCTATCTTTCTAATATTGTTCTCGCTGATTCTATAATTCCATATTAGATCTACCCAAGTGGATGACTGTACATGTATCTACATTTGCCAGCTTACAGGCCATTCTTAAATTTGATTTAAATCTCACCTCAATATCTTCACTTCTGTTTTAAATGAGACACTACTGAATAGTTTTGTGTCATTAGCGAATTTTGCAATAGTGGATCCGATATCAATGTCAAAATTGTTTTTATATATATCAAGAACAAAATAAGTCCCAAAACTAAGCCCTGGGACACTTGCCTTTTTACTTTGCCTTCTTCCCGTTAACAAATTTTCAATCCATTTGGCAATTTCCCCACCTATTCCTTGTGATTTTAACTTCCAAAATTAATTTTTGATGAGGCACTCTATAAAAAGTGTTTGTGAATTTAAATAAATAACATCTACTGGCTACATTCCATCTATCATTTTAGTAACCTCCACCATGAAATCCAGTAGACTTGTTAAGCACGGCGTCCTTTTGTAAATATATGCTGACTATTTATGATTAGATTAAACCAGTCTGAACACATCGCAATGTTTTCTTTGATTGTTGACTCTAACAATGTAAGGACTGTGCTCGTTAAACTCACCGGTCTATAATTTTGCTGGATCCGATTTCTTTCCTTTTTTGAATACGGGGATCACACCTCCACCTTTACAATCCCCTGGAATAATCCATTTCGCTACTGATTGAGAACATAATATAGAAAATAGTTTTGCTAGCATGTCTCTAATTTCAAACATCAATTTTGTATGAATACCAATTTTATCTGAACATTTATCCTCTTTCAACCCATCTAATTTTGTTAAAACAATTTTCTCCGTAATACAGATTGATCTTAATCCAACTGTATCCACGTAGCTTTAGAAAATATCTATGGGCTCTGGTATCTTGGAGTAGTCTTATTGTGTGTAGACCGTGCCAAACTACTGATTGAGTAGATTAGCTGCCTCCCTATTCTGACTTATTATTTTTCCTGTGCAATCTACGAGAGGGCCTACTTTGTCTTTCGTTCTTTGTTTATTTCTAACATAAGAAAAGAAGATGTTACCATCAGTCTTAATCCAATGAGCATGTCTATTTTTTAGAAGTCTACTTTTGCTGCTTTATTCATGTTTTGAGCTGTTTTGCTTGTCCAAATATTTTAATGTTTTTTTTAATTTACCTGCATCTATATATTTTTTTCATGATTTAAGCTTAGCTCTTCTACATTTAACTACAAATCTAGTTATCCACTTTTTACGCTTAGTTTTTACCTCCCTACATTTAACAAATTCCTCTTTTAGCTTCTCAAGAACTGTTTTTGAACTTCCCAACTCTTGTTCAACATCTGTTCCAACGACAATTTTTTTTCCAGTTTAAGTGGCTCGCTGCTTCTGTCATCTTCTTAACATCTGTCTTAGAGCTTTTGTATGCTCGTGTACTTATGTTTACTTTATTCCTTGCTATAAGAACCCAACGGATGATCTGATGATCACTTGTGCCAAATAGTTCCCCAACGGTAACCTTTATTTACAATCATATTTTCCTCTATCATAAATACTAGGTCGAGTGTTTTTATGACTCTGGTTGTTTCTTCTTCATGTTCACTCGAAAAATTGTCAGTTCTGCACTTAACAAACGGTTATATTTTATATTTGTTTTCTGAAATCCGTCATTATATATCTCAAGTTTCAAATTGCAGGTTCGGGTTAAAGCATGAGTAATATGTCTAAGAAATGCAATGCGAAGTAGATTTTTCGGACGGGAAATGAAATTTGTTAAACTTTAATATATAAATATATATTGGTGTATTTTATTGACAGGCATAATTCATATTAAGCAATTGTTAAACTACTTTTTATTAGTATTTATTTACATTGTTGATGAGTGCAGTTCACAATTATATTATTACAACAGAACATATTTTAATTAGCCACTCCACAGTCTAGGATACAGGTTTCTTGTAAATGGACGAGCTGCAATTAAAACATGCAACAACAGTGCAGATACAGCACCGAGACGAAAACACGAACGAAACCTACGCTAAGATCAGTAGGTCTTCATCAGTGATAAGGAATAACAACAATAATTAACTAAAGAATCAACAAATAAAAAGAGATTGTTACGTAAATTGAGGGATGTCAATTACATAATGGGTTAAAAAGGGTTTACTTAATTAAGAAAAAGATCACTCATTTCGAGACGGGGGGGGGGGGGGGGGGGGGCAGGAACCCAAAAAATGAACAAAGGCGAGAAGAAGCTGTCAGGAAGGCGTAAGAAGTGGAAAAAAGGCCGGGTAAGCCAAGGACGGTCAGATATGGAAAGACCAAAAAGAGATTTATGTAGAGAGAAAGAAAAGATAACGGGTTAAAAATAGATGTATGCCGGTATGAGATGAGGATTGAAGAAAAAGGTGTAGAAGATATTAATGCCATGTGGCTGGAGGCAGCCCATGCAGGAGACCAGTTTGTATTCATGGACGAATCGATGACGATCGTTAGATAAGCACGAAACTAAGCCTGTTACACAAACATTTACTTTGCTCCGGTGCCAAGGACCATTGAAGTGGCTGGCAATAGGGTCCCTCTGCGGTTATATATATATCATTTAGGAGTTGTAGGAAACGCTTACGCAGTTCCAGATAGTCTCCCCAATGTATATTATACCACCTAAGCTATAGCTGATAGATTAGGTTGCGGCACTTACATGTGAAACTCTCCTTGATGAAGAACTTGGCATTGAAAAAGATAATCGAGCGAGTGATCGCAAGTAACACAGCCATATGCGTTATTGCATGGTCTGGTGCCTGGATGGCAGTGGTGGCGACTCGTATGCAAACGGCTACTGACCAGCAAGTCCCCCAGGTTTCTATCCCGTTTGTAGGTGACAAGTGGTGGATCGAGGAAAACCTCAAGAGTGGAAGCATCAGCGTGCAGGATAGGAAGATGGCGGAATAAGATATTTCGGACATAGGTGCAGTGTGGATGATACGTAAAAACAAGTTTCACACAGTCAGAGGGAGGACGGTGAGTAGGAGTGGGACTCTGAAGATTGTTGGAAACACTCTATCTCTAGAGGGCCAGAAGAACAAGAAGATTAAAGATGATGATAAATGGCCTACCATGTACAATATATGTATAAATATGGATAATGGAACTCCGAGTGTAGAGTATTGGCTAGGGTAACTAGTCCGCGACAAGCTTGGCGTGAAAGGTGCTTCTTAGGCGGTTGTACATACTCATTCTGTCATACAAATGGGTATACTAGCTACTAAAGCAGAAACATAGAACACTGTCGCGTCGGTTTCATACAATGACGCCGACCGTATCAGTT